>JAWZYV010013054.1:0-123984 GCA_038373885.1 Cheiracanthium punctorium
TCTAATACAATTTACATTAAATTTGTCAATTATTTATCAGAAGTATTCAGAAATAGTAACGGACAAGTCAATTTAATCTTTTTGTGAAAATTTTTTGTTTATGCAAGAAAACATGATTTAGAACTAAGTTATGTACCCGGCAAACACACACAGGTTCTCTGAACGTCTATTAACGTTCAGAAGACGTTTTCTGAACGCTAATAGACGTTCAGAGAACCTGTGTGTGTTTGCTAGGTATTCTGCAGAATATTGAACAAATTATGTTGAAATATGTGGGCTTGTATTATGCATTTTTTAAACATAAAAGTCGTCGTCAGCTGAAGTATTAGATATTTTGTCAGTCCACTGTATTTTAAACAATGCTTCAAATGATGCCTAGTTGATGTACAAGTTCTTAGTTTTTGTGAAAAGTGCCAGACTTATTTTTAAGAGACAAAGGACAGTTTAACAGTGCGATACGTATAAAGTTTCAAATCTGACTGTTTGAGTCAGTACTGATTGGTAGTGGTACTACCTTCAATTGCTTCACGCTTGCTTGTAATCTTATAATTTGATCTTTGCTTATTTTTGATTTGTTGCCTCAAAACTTGCCATATCATAATTTTAACTGATGCTGATTAAGGGATACACTCCAACGCCTTATATGCATGCAAGCTATCATTGAAGTAATTTTCAAAGCGTATAGAAGCGGATTAGATCAGAAAACAGCATTACTAAAACGTTTGAATAAAATATTATGAATTTAGGTTGGTCGATGGGGGAGGGGAGATTAGTTTCTCAGTCAAGTAGACAATTTGTTTCGTCAGCATAAAAATAATTGGCAAAAATTGTTAAGGCATTTTCATTCGCAGGCGTGGACATTAAAGAGTTACTGACCTTTTGAATTTCTTAGCTGTAGAATCTGAAAAGCGTTCAAAATGCTCATTCAGAGCAGACACCAGATGCATGTACAGTCCGCTTACTCACAGATAGAATTTCGCAAAGAATTTGAATATTCCATGCATGTTCTTTAAAACGTGTAGGAGTTCTAAGTACTCTATCAGATGGTTAAATACAAAAGGCTGCGACTTTGTACAAACGCATATCTAAACATGTGTAAAAAGAATAGCCTTTCTGACTTAAAATATATTACTTTGTAGTTGCGATGTTAGGGGAGATAGCCTCTTCTAATTTTAATTGTGTAGTTAACTGTATATTCGTAGCTCGACGAACCTAGTAGAACCGGTCTTTAAAATCAAACTCTGAAATTAATGTTAAAAATTACTACCTAGAAGTTTGTAGTCATTCAAAGTATCTTCATTTAAAAATTAATCTGGTTAATTCTATTAAAAGTAAGATTATGATACATTGTCATGTTAAGGAAAGGTTTTTAAAATAAGTTCGAAGTAGCCTTAAATTTCGTTACAGTGAGGTTCTTGCAAAACCTAAATTTTAAGAGTGAACTGAAAATATAAATTTAAGTTTTAAAAGTCTTATTTGCAGCGATGTTTTTAGCAGCCGAGTCAAAGCGGAATAAAATACTGCCGAGTCAGATCTGCAATTGGCCTTCAGCTATTCCACCGAGGAACCATGATTAATTACATTGGAATCAATTTTATAAAATGTTCAGTATATGAAAGTATTGTACCGTTTATTAGTTTTCTACTCTAGCTCTACATCAAGATCAAGTTGTACAACTCCTTGAATTTGACTCCTGGGGGGGGGGTGGGGTAGCTTCTCAGTCAAGCAGTCAATTTGTTTCAGATGCATAAAATAATTGGCAAAAAAATATTAAGGCATTTACATTCGTAGCCGTGGACATTTAAGAGTTACTGACCTTTGAGTTTCTTACCTGCAGAATCTCATAAGTGTTCGAAATGTTCATTCAGAGCGGATACTAGATGCATTGTACAGTCTGCTTACCCATGTATGGAATTTCGCAAATAATTTGAATATTCCATACGCCTTAAAATATGTTGCTTTCACTTTAAGGCAACGAATGTATCAACTTAAACACCAACTTCACTTTATTGATTCTTTTTGAACAGTAAGACAGGAAAAAACGAAGCGAGAACTTTAAATTTGGTAGGAAGCTTTTTTAAGCACTTTTGGAATAAGAATTTAATTTTCTTTAGCTTCAAAATTAGTCATTTTGAAATAGTCTTCCAAAGCATTTAATTCTACCTTCCCTTCATAAGAGGCAGCGTAGGTCACTTACTGGGTGCCCTCTCCCAAAAGTTGTTTAGGCATTTATAACCTAGAAAACAATTTAGCTTAACATTCTAACACAACTTATTGAAATTAATATTTCGTTTCAATGTTTAAGATAAGTTACCAACGGAAACATAACACAGGTTCGAACTAAAGCTGTGCTTAACAAAGCAGCAGGAGTCCTAGCAGCCGAGTCTTCACGAATTTCTCTGCCAGAAGAGATCAAAAACTGTAGAAGAATAAAAGTAATTTTAGTTTATTCTTGTATTTAAATATTACAATCCAAATCATCTAATTTTACATTAACAAAACAGTTAATAGAGCCGATATTAAGCAGTTGGATTGACTTTAAAGCGTAGCGCATTAATTGTACTAAACTGAAGCCTTGCAAAAAGGGTATGCCAGATAAAAATTACTGACAAATTTAGACAATACAAAGGAAGAATTTAAAAACTAAGAACATTAAAACTAAGAAACAGTTTTTTAAAGTTTAATTTTCATCATGCTTTGGCGAATGACAGATTTCGGACAGTTCTTTCACAATTCCGTAAAAAACAAAGTCACATGAACGTGTTCAAATTTTACATTTACAGCTCCTTTCTAAAACTGGCCAAACTCTATATCCCATTGTAAAATTTAACTTTGTTGGGACGTTTAGAAGTACCACTGCAATTTACTATTATTGTGAAGATTAAGTTTTAGCCATGAGCTGAACTGCTGCCAGTGAAAAGATTCTTTGAATAGGAATTTTAATTTAATTGCGGATTTTAATATAAAGGTATGCAAATAGGCAAAGTTGTTATAGCAAAGGTTGCGGGGATTAATCTTAAACATTCAAAGTAGAGTTTCTGAAATACAAAGAAAATTTTGAGAAAATATCTACCCTTAATTTAACCATGTACTATATGCATGTAACCATCTAAGCTTAATTTAACCCAAGTAACACGGTCAAACAAGAGTAATTTGAAAACTTTCGATAGCCAGGTTTAATTTATTAGTTTAGAACATAATGTGCTTACTACAGTCACTTATTTTAGCTTTGCAAACAAACCACTTTCAGATACTGGCAAGTAATGCATGTAGCAAATATATCCTAGAGATATACACTTTCAAGTGAGATAAATATTTATTCTGAATAAATACGAAAAGTGGTTGCAACGTAAGTATTCGTACTTAACGTAACAACACCTTATAAAGAATAATATCCTAAATGTATCATTAAGTATAGTCCCAACCCTTAAAACTCAACACTATTGAATATTGAGATATTACATAAAGAACCCAAACCACATCACTATTATGTACGTCGAATTTAAATTTTTGGTAAAGACTAAATGTTGAAAAAGAATACAACTTACCTTTTCTCAATTAGAAATACTACGACACCCACGATAAGCACCTCAGCTAGAGAATAAAGAATGCAATATGCGTTCAGGCAAATTTATTTTTTCTGATTTCATCTGCTGAGATGTATGAATGATGACCGCATAATCGGAAATATCGCAAACTCTTTGTCGTGTTCATGAACCCCCGATTTATGGGGGCATTCGTAAACGACAAACTCGTTGCACGAGTTTTCGTAAGAAAACTGAAATGCGTGTGTTTAGTGATGTCAGTGGTTATTAGTTTCTTTTGACTTTACAAACAACTTTAGTTCATTTACTTTCGTCACCTAGGAGACGTGTTTGTTTACAATTCGCAAATGCGTTAATTTTGCTGAGGAGAGTTTTTAGTGCATACTCAATATAAAATCAACAGTTCAAAAGAAGGAGTGGCCATAATTGAAGGGCACAGATCAAAATTTAGAAATTTCAACATAAACTTCATTTTTTAAAAAGTATTTAGCAAGAAAAGTTCAAATGTCGCTAATAACGGTTTAAATCAACTTTAATCTCAACACTAAAACATGCATATTTAAATTTGCTAAAACGAAAAACACAAGAAAATGATTACCTTTGAAAAATTATGTACCTTCGAAGGATTTCTAATGTATGAATGAATTTCCTCCGCGAAAAAATAATATTTGCAGCTTCAGCAAACGTAAAATACTTTTCATAAAAACACACTTTTCCATAACAACGGACGCCATTTCTACACAAAAGCAACGTGCAACAAGTAATCTTCTCAATAAACTCAATGAACCTAATCCGCGCTCAGTTTACTTCGTTTGAAACTAATCGCACTCAGTTTTGTATACGAACGCTCTAGTTTTTAAACTGAATGCACTCAGTTTCTTTTACGAACACCTTAGATAGAAACTCGTTGCACAAGTGCAACTCGTTTGACGTTTACGAAAGGGGCCGGTGAATTGTGAAAATTTCAAACTAATCGTGACGTGTTCTCATCTGATGACATGAAATGCTACGTATAGTATAGATACACTCGTGGGTGAAGACTCAGCAATGACCTGAACTTACATTCACGTATTAATGCTGCATTGCACCCCATATCAGCTTACAACACTCTTCATAGTCAAAGGACGTTGAAGATATCTCTAGCCACTTTAGTCAGGTCTGTTGCTTTAGCTGGCGTACAACAACGACGGGGGTTGTTGTTGTTGTTGCTGCTGTTGTGAACATGTATATCGGATTTGTGTGCTTGGCACGAAACCTGCTTATAAATCCTCGTCAGGACTACACAAGGGAGGGGGGGTGCCCTCAGTGGGGGTTACGGTGGTTCGAAACTCCTTCGTGCTTGGACTACGATCGAAACATAAGTCAAATTTCCTATGTCAATTTTATACTTAAAATATCGTTCTCCGTAAAAGTAGGGTTTGTACAGATCCTGGATTTGTTGAAATTCCAAACTTTTGAAATATTAACCTAAAATGGTCTTATATTTTAAAAGTGAACCTGGTTTTTTTGTTTGTTTGTTTTTTTATAAAATATGGAAATAAGTTGTATCAAGAATGTCAAACAGTAGGACACAATTTAGGATAATTTTCAAAAGTTCAGAATGTTAGCAAACTGAGGGGGCACGTACGAACCTTGCAAAAGTGAATTATGTCATAAATAATAATAATAGCTTTTTCATATTTCTTTCTAATTTTTAGTCTTTTCAAAAACTAATTAGTTATTGGCAAACTTAAGCGTGAAATTTGGCCATTACTCGAATATTTTTTTGAGTGAGTGAACTGGTGTACTGTTGTATACCACGCGCCTCACGGAGGGTTAAACGTATTGTCGGGATTTAAAATTCCTTTAGTATTAAGTCTCACACGCTTAAACCCAATACATTGGGGAGTGATCCGTTTCCATGGAAACCTACCGGTATTTCCGCAAAGGCGCTCTTTAAGTAGTCTTTTTTTTGAGAATTCCCTCCTCGCTCCTTCTTATTTCTTAGAATTCCCCATCTGGCTTCCTCTTTTTTCGGAGAATTCCCCTACTCGCTTATTGTTATATTTCACTCCGCTCTTGTGATCGAAAAACGCTCCTAAAGGAGAAGACCACTTTTGAAAACTGTGCCAAAAATCGCTCCGACTGATCGAATTTCGCTCGTTTGGTTTAAGCGTGCATATTTAGCAAATAATTACTGCTTTACCTTGGCAAAAGTCTGACATTTCTTCTTCCTGATCTTAGCAATCTCATTACCCTTACATATGCTTACCTAAGGTTACCCCTTTTTACTTTCTGAACATGTACCATGTTAGAAAAGTATTGTAATCATGAAAAAATTCGACTTCGAGATTTCGCTGTATTTACACGTTTTGAGGTCTTCTGAATTCATTTATGCTATTTTTACGAGATGTATGTATGTATTTTATGTGTATAGGACTTATAGTTTTTCTATAGGGCTATGACAAAGATTTCTTTTACATTATGGCCTATGGGTGGAAATCCTTGAAAGTGCGCTAACGTTTAAACGGTACATTCGATTGAGTTCAAATTGGGTATCTATGTTATAAACCATCATTGTAAGACCGGTATTGATTTTGGTGTGCATAGGACATATAGTTTTTCTACAGGGCTACGACAAAGATTTCCTTTACATTATGGCCTATGGGGGAAGTTCTAGAAAGTACGCTAACGTTTAAACGGTACATTCGAGTCAGCTCAATCTGAAAAAAACTAAGAATTTTTGCTGAATTATTCATCGATTAAAATTTATTTAAATGCTTGGTAATGATCTTAATCGTAAGTTTTCGGAAAGTCGAGTGGAGTCACTCCAGATTTTTTTTAATTAAAAGAAATTGTATGTTAGACTATATGCAAATAGACTGGAATTATCAAAACAGAACTGTTTTTAAAAATATTTGGCACAACTCTAAAGTATAGTATGGGGTACCAAAATGATCGAGAATAAAATTGTGATGGAGAACCGAAATAGTCTTTAGACATCTGTTTATAATCATTTCACCCAAAAATGCTGAAACATCAGTTCACTTTCCTTGTTCAGGTTTAATACAATACTTTTATTTCGGGGTCATTTTCAAATAAACACCGATTCACTGGCGTCATATTATCGAGAATTCCGGGTGAGCCGTAGTTGTTGTTGAGGAGTTAGTGGCATTTTCATTGTCCTCGAGGAGAAATTTGGACCTCTATTCATGCCGCTCTTTTGTGTACTAGTGTTCTACGACCGAGAATGTGCCGTGAAAGACCCTAAGTGTTTATTCACAAACCATATTCGAGCGTCGCCGATCATTGTTAAAGCATCTGACATGAGTGCTGTGAACGAAAAGTCGAAAGATTAGGCAGCTAGTATCAAATCTTCACTGAGACATTCTAGAACAAAAGAACATGTGTATTTTATACGGATATTTATTTAAGAAGGATTTATTAGCATCATAGTAAATATGATGTGTGTGTGTAGTTAAACTTCTCATATAAATTGTATTCTACAGCTGAAATGGGTGAACCGATTGACACAAGCTTTAACCCTTTAACGCACAGTGTTCCCGCTCTGGGAACACCAAACTCTGATGTTTTGACTGCTGCAAATCGCGAAGAATAGATTGGATTTCTATAAAAGTAGTTTCGGGTGACATAGCTCCACGAGAATCCTTTACTTTCGAGCACGTCATTTCCCGTAAAAAAATAGTAACGATTATTTTTAACAGCACTGACATCTGCTGAAAAATGGAAGAATGCGAGAACAGCTGGATAGATTGCCCAATGCTGAAAAAAGGGCAGCCGTTGCCATCGCTCGATTTAACTACCAGCAAGATGGCGGACGATCGAAACGTTCATCGCGTGCCCCTTTTTTGGCGACAGCCAGCTGCGTTAAAAAAGGGTCTCTAGATTTGTGGCACGCGATGAACGTTTCGATCGTCCGCCATTTTGCTGGTAGTTCAGTCGAGCGATGGCAACGGCTGCCCTTTTTTCAGCATTGCGAAAGGGTTGCGCCTCAAAGGGTTAACGTACGAGTTTTACATGAGATGCTTTCAGCGAACGTCAAAAAATAGTATAAAATATGCGCACTAGATGGCGCTTTGCATAAAAAATAGCAAATTTAAGAATGAAAATGATTATTTCTAGATGTACAAAAGATTTAACATTCATTGAATAGTTTTTTTACATAATTTGGTTAAATTTTTTAGGTCAATTCATCAGTTTTCTATGTAAATCGCAACTTAATGGACATTTTTTTAACATCCTTCAGCAGATCGAAAAAAAAATTTTTTTAATTCTAAAAGTATCCACTAAATGGTGCTGCTTTGCGTAAAAAATAGAAAATTTCGCAGTTGAATGACTAGCTCGAAATATACTATTTCGAGCTAGTCATTCAACAATTTTTGCTTCAATAATTTTTGACATTCTTAACTTTTGGGGGCGGTTTCCTGAGCTGAATGCAACGGCTGTTCATGTATGGCGCCACCTAGTTGACATTTTTTTAACTAAACTGTTTTAAGAAACTTCGTTAAGAACTTCTATGCGTTTCAATCGCCGAAGTGCGTGGCAATCTGATCACCTTTTCAATTGCAGAATTCCGTTTTTGGAGATATTCAATATCTGATTTCTTTCACGTCTTTAACCAATTTTTTCCACTGGGTTTTTCATTTCAAGGTTATCTTTGTCCACTTGAAATAAAAAACTTCATATTCTGTTTTTAATATCGTAATTACCAAAGTATCAAAAGTAAAGGCTTCATGCAGACGATAATCTTCATAATTTAGAGAGGCTTTTTCAAACTAAATGTTTTATTGTATTAGAGCAATTTTCCGAAGTTAAAAATTCGGAAACGGATCGATTTTTAGAATTTTAAAGTAACGCGTTTTTCCCCTATATATTTAATGTTTACTTTCCGAACATGTACCATGTGAGGAAAGTATTGTAATCTTGAAAGTACTGTAATCATGTAATCATCATTTGACTTTGAGATTTTGATGTACAGGGTCGTCCAAATTAAACTTCCCTTTTTAATAAATCACGAGCGCGTGATCTGAAGTGTCTGTTTCCAAAATTTCATCACATTATGACCCATACAACATCCTGCGCAGGCTTCTGAGTTGGGGAAGTTTAATTTGGACAACCCTGTATTTACACGTTTTCAGGTTTCGTGAATTCCTTTATTCTACTTTTACTAGATGTGTGTGTGTGTGTGTGTGTGAGAGAGAGAGAGAGAGTGAACATGATAGCTCATAAACAGTGCACTTAATTAAGCTCAAATTTGTTATACATATTATAGACCACAGTCGCACGACCGGTATTGATTTTTGTATGTTTAAGTCTTAGTGTTTCTTACAGGTGTGAAAAAAAAAGAATCGTGTGTGAAAAAAAAAAGAATCGTTCTGCATTATGGTCTATGCACGGAAATTCTTCAAAATGCTCTAGCCTCTAAAGTGTGCATTCGATTGAGCTCAAATTGAGGATGTATATTATAGCACAAAGTCACATGAACTGCATAGATTTTGGTGTGTGTAGAGCTGATAGTTTGTTCACAAGGTTGCAAAAAAAAAAAATTCTTTTACATTAAGGCCTACGGATGCAAATCGTTTAAAGTGTGGTGTTTAAATGGCGCATTCGAATAAGTTCAAATTGGGTATATATTATCCGTCACCGCCACACAACCTGTATAGATTTTGGTAAGTGTAGGGGGTTGAATCTTTTATACAGGCGTACAAAAAAGAGTGTTTATACATTATAGCCTATAGACGCAAATTCTTGAAAGTGCGCTAGGGTCTATATAGGGCATTCGATTGATCTCAAATTGGGTACGCATGCTATGGTACACAATCAGGTTACTGATTTACATACTGTATAGATTCTGGTGTGTGTATAAGTCTTACAGCTTTTTACAGAGCTACAAAAAGTATTCTTTTAAATTGCGGATAATACACTAAAATTTTTAAAGAGAACTAGCACCTAAACGCTAGATCGGACTGAGTCGAATCAATTTTATTTAAACGCTTATTTAAAGATCAAGTTTTCGGAAAGTCGAGTGGAGTACACTCCAGATTTTTTTTTTTTAATTTGCAAGCCGATCGGTCCATTAGTGTTTCTATTACTACATTTTTTGAGTTAAACTTTTCACGAATCGCAAAAATTGTTGACTAGGATGAAATTGCGACAGCTTTCAGCTGTACTGATTGATCAATTTCCTGCAGTTAAATATGGCAAAATATTGATAAAAATCAGGGAAAGTGTGCCATTACTCCAAAAAGATTATTCTGGAGTGTTACAACCGGAATTGAGACAGATTTATGGAGAAAATGAACAGCGTAACTATATACTGGGATACCTTCTCAACATCAAATGGATTACGAATATTAGGTGTACCTGAGAATAATGATTGTTTTAATTAAATTCAAACAAATAAAGTTTGAACAAGTTTTTAATTACAAAGCCATTCTGCTTAAACAATGGATTCCTATTTGTTACATTTTAAAGCAAGAATGTCATAGATAACTATTTTTCTTTCTTACAAAAAAGATGTGAAGAGACAAAAAAGATGTAAAGAATCCTTTGAAGAGCGAGTTTCAAAATGTCCTAAAATGTATTTTTAGGAATTACATTCTATATTCGTGTGTTACATTCTACAACGAGAATTTTATGGATCTATCTTTTCTTTTATTTTAGATTTAGAAGGATATATGAAAACAAAGTTTTGCCTCCGTACCTTCCTACAGGTTAAGAATTTTGTAAAATCCTTTTTAGCGCCCACTTACGTGACAAACTTCACGTACATTCCAAGTTTTGTATTATTAGCTTCATCAGTTTCGTCTAAATGAAATATTGACATAACGAAAAGGCAACATTACATTCCGATCTCCCTAATATAGCCCCTACAAAATATTCATGTGGTTATATTTTAGAAACATAAATTGTAGAAAACTTTTTTTACATTCTTGTACAAAGTAAAGGAAGTATAGTGATCTCGAAAATTTTCGGTGTTCAGATTTTGATGGAAAAATCGATTTTGACCGGGTCGATTTACTGCTGGTTTTCTCCACATGCGTGCGTATGTGTGCATGCACGATCCATTTTGGAAGATCGCGAATCCGTTTCGACTAGTTTTGTGCTGACGTCTGTACGTAGTGTGCACGTACGTATGTATGTGACTACACTGCTTGACAGTTGCTGAGGAACAGTCACATTTTTCAGAATAACTCATAATAGACATTGATTGAAGAAATGAAACTCAGAACATATTTAGTAGAAGTGCTGTGCATTTTTTATTTTGGAAAATGGTACAGATTTCGTCTCATAAAAAGAAGAATAATACGAAAAACAAAAAAAAAAGGGTGTTCTTTGTAGAAATTCCAAACAGCCACGAAAAATGGGTCTTCCTGCCAGTATGAAACAGTTATGAGTAACTCATTAAGCTGTGTGACCTATTCGGATTTTAGTGCACATTTTTAGGATCTGTTATTCATGCTGTCTACTAAACTATTGGGGAGTCTGTGATACAGTTCATCACATATTTTTAATTAGGTCTGATTTTCCTTTCCTTATTCTAAATTTTATACTCTTTGCCATTTTTAAATTCCCATCCCTACGCTATTTTAATTTTATTTTGTAATAACTTTGTTTTTTAAAATTTATAATGTTACTAGCTGAAGTACGCGTTCTTCGCACGGGAATGAATGGACTTTTTGATATTACGATTTGTGGTGATTACTATTCATTGTAATAAACAGATATAGCAAAGTGGATATCACGTTATATTGTGTCCAATAATCATGCATACCGAATTGCAAGGCAATCGTTTGTACGGTGCAGAAGGCCATGCGGCGTAGCGCAATCTAGTGGTGAGTTTTAGCAAAACGGATACGTGGGAAATATTTTTCGCATTCAGATATCGATGTATACGAATTTTCATGACTATCGGCTGGACAGTCCTGAAGTTCATGTGTTGACGCGACATCTAGTGGCAAGTTATAGGAAAATGGATAGCGCCAAACTCTTCCCCGTGTTCAAATATCTATGTATACCTATTTTCATAGCGATTATTTGCACAGTCAAGAAGTGATACACTGCAGGGCCATCTAGTGGTTCAATAAAGTAATGATTTGATACAGCGCCGTCAAGTGGCGAGTTATAGCAAAATGGATAACGCCAAAGTATTCTCATTGTTCAAATAGCTATGTATACTGATTTTCATAGCGACCGTTTGAATGGTCAAGAATTTGGCCTGCTGCAGCGTCATCTAGTGGCGAGTCAAAATAATAATGCATTGCAGTGTCATCTAGTGGTGAGTAACATCAAAAGGAACGCAGTTAGAATATATTCTTCGTGCTCAAATGTGTAAGTATAAAAAATTTTATGCCGATCGCTCGAACGGTATAGAAGTTGATGCTTTGCAGCGCCATTTAGCGGCAAGTTACAGCAAAATGGATAGTGAAGAATATTCGCGTGTACCAAATTTCATCGAAATCGGTTGGACGATATTCGCATAGCAAACGGCTAAACGGAATAGAATTCAACGTTGTGCTGCGACACCAAGTGGCAAGTTAAGGAAAACGGATAGTATAAAAGCCTTCTCCATCATAAAAGACTTAGGTGAACCAAATGTCATCGTGCAACGGTGCTCAACGGTGCTGGAATTTTTCAAACTCATAAACACATACCAACATTCATATTTATCTATAACCAGTGTTATTATATATACCAGTCTCAAATAAAATCCAGTTTCAAATCTAAGCCTCGCCAAAGTGCCAACATACGCCATTTTGCAAGAGTTTTTTCAAGGAATCATTCGAAGCATTGACTTAGCAGCAATCAATATGGGAAATGGTTCGACCGCCAAAGAGTAGCACGCATTTATTTGAAAATTGGAATCCCTTAATACTTTCGATTTTTTTTTAAATTATCAACTATAATGTGTTTTATTCATCGTTACTCCGATGTACTAAATGAGAAGATTTCAATTTTCTGAAATTTGGCGGAATTCCCCCAACTTAAATCAATGTTCTCAATTGGCGAGAATTCTGAAGTTAGATCGCTTGAAATCCCTTAACAACTGCGTTATTTCTTAACGGATCATTAAAATTTAACGCTGTATTCTAATAAAACCTTTGCACTTGTTTTCAAAAATCTATTTCCTTAAGCTCTCAATAAATTGCGCAAAGCCGAAAATTGTGCAAACCGCTAGAACTCACTTACTCAAAATCCATATTTCAGCCATTTTATTTTTTCGCCAAACTAAAAAAATTTACACATTAGCCTCGGAAATCTTCAATTCTTATTGTTTTGCGTGTAAAGCATTACATTCCTGCTCCGATTTCCCATGCACACGATATTATAATTTTAAAAAAAAATAACCTTACGAATATAAACTAACAAAAAAAAAATCATTATTATTCTTTTATTTTTACTTTGAGAATTTAAAACATTTTATTCGGCAAAATCGCCACACATGGCAACCACGATCCTTATTTCACATTTTTTTCACTACAGGGGTTACAATTACGGAAAGATGTTTGCGTGAAGAGCATAAAAAATCTCTTAAATTCCGGGAACGGGTGGACTTTCAAAGTTTTAAAGTGGACTATGATTTATTCTATATTATTTTACATATATGTGCTAAATTTCAGGCCGATAGGTCCATTTTTGTGGATTTGTATACCAATCAAATCCACAAACAAACAAACAAACAAACAAACAAACAGAATTTCATTTTTATTCATAAGATTTATCAGGCGTCCTTGTGTCCCGTCTAAGCTTTTCCTTGAGTATTTCCACTGAGCTTCCGTAAATTTTCTTGTGTTACAAATTCTCCTTGCTCATTCCCTCTTGGCGGGCTCATGAGCTCATATTTAAATTTCTTTGTGTTATTTCTTACTGCCAACTCACTTTCTTCAATCTGGCGATTTAGTTGGCGACCATTCCTTCTTGCTCCTAGCTCAATCGCCAAATTAACTTTCTGTGTTTCCGCATATTTTTCGAGCACTTACCGCTTTGTCCTTCGCCAGGGAAACCACGCATGTTTTTGTCTAACTATAAGTCACTGATATATTTACTAAACAATTTAAATAAACTGCTTTAGTCTACATTTGGATTTTATGCATTTTTCGAGTGCAAAGAGCCCAGGTTATTTTATCATCTCAATGTACGCTAAACGATCAGAAATGTCTTCACTAAAATTTTAATTTCAATGTCTCCGCTTAACTTCAACATATATTTCTTGGGGAATATTCTCCCACTCTTGTCTCAAGGCAATTTTTAGTTCTTGGACGGTTTGCTGAGGAAGAATCCTTTGAGAAACACGTCTGCTGAGAGCGTCCCAGTCATGCTGTATAGGATCTAGGTAAGGTGAGTCAGCAGGCCATGTCATACGTTCAATATTTTCACCTTTTAGTGTTCCCGATACTTCAGTGGTCCTGTGTGGGCGCCTATTGTCATCCATGAATAGAACGCCTGCACCTACCGGACTCATAAAAAGACGAATATGACCAAGAATAATCTTACTGCAATATGGCTGCCATGAAACAGTACCTCTCCTCATTTAAAGTTGTGAAGCGATATTCTGCCCGCTGAGCATAATGCCTTGCTCACACTGTCACGCATTGACCATGACCATGCCGATCACGTCCCCGAACATTCTGCCTTTTCTCTCCACACTAACCGGTGGCCAGGATCACTCTTCACGGTGTAACGGGACTCATCGGAGAGCATCTTCTCGACAACTGTCGCTGACCCCACATTATATTCCAGCATAATCTTTATCGACGATGGCGTGGTTGAAGTGGGATTCATTGCGCCAGTTTCCATGTTTACAAACTAATCTCATTTAATCGCCTAGTAATGTTTCTGGCTGATACATTTGAACTTCTAGCGGTTGCAAGGTCTGAAGCTCTCTGACTAAGAGTAAGATATCTGCTCTTTTTTGCCACTAGGGATATATATCGGTCTTGAGTTGTGGTGTTTCTTCTACAGCCACCGGCATACTTTTGCATCAGATTTCCACCTTTAGAGGCCTTTTTTTAACCCTTTGAGGCGCAACCCTTTCCCAATGCTGAAAAAAGGGCAGCCGTTGCCATCGATCCGGCACAACCAGCTGTCGTCAAAAAAAGGGTCTCTACGAGCTCTGTTCTGCCACGTTCGTATAAGCGAACGTTCGGATATGTGACATCAAAATGACGTTTTTCGCATCCTGCCAACGTATGTTGGTATTCTGCTAGGTACGGTAGCGCTTTAGGTAGAGATACTTCATACCGAATGTTTACATTATCATACGTTTCGAAATACGTCACAAATCCGAACGTTCGCTTAAACGAACATGGCAGAATAGACACCCTGATCTGTGGCACGCGATTATCGTTTCGATCGTCCGCCATCTTGCTGGTAGTTAAGTCGAGCGATGGCAACGGCTTCCCTTTTTTTCAGCATTGGGCAATCTATCCAGCTGTTCTCGCATTCTTCCATTTTTCAGCAGATGTCAGTGCTGTAAAAAATAATCGTGACCATTTTTTTACGGGAAATGACATGTTAAAAAGTAAAGGATTCTCGTGGAGCTATGTCACCCGCAACTATTTTTATAGAAATCCAATCTCTGACGTTTTGACTGACAACAGTCAAAACGTCAGAGTTTGGTGTTCTCAGAGTGGGAACACTGCGCGTTAAAGGGTTAATCGCAATGTGATACTTTTTAAACATTCCCATTACTCTGGCCACGTTAGACACTTTGACCTGCTTTCAGTCGTCCCTCTGCTCGGCTATGATCGTAAAAAATCAAATTATGTCTTGCAGGCATTTTGCAGTTAATTATTCGCACACCACAATGAACTTGGCATAAATAGTTTCAACAGCCTACAGTTCAATTTTCCTCAAGCACCTACTAACTGCATGGTCTTTCGAATGAATAAAGATCTTTCGAGCACTGCCTTTTATACAGGTAACCTGTCTTGCTCTATTACGCCCCATGCATTTCATTTAACTGAGATTGGACATGTAATAGAGTACGCTAATTAAAAAGAGTTTTTCCTTAGCAATGCCAAGCAATGTAGTATCAGTCAAAGTCAGAAACGTTGGTTGTTAAAGATTTAAGACAGCTGCAGCGTCTCATTTTCAAATGAAATGAATAGAAATGAAAATGCTCCAAAAATGTGTATAATTTAATAAACGTATAAAAAAAGTCACGTGGTATCAGATCATGTAGTATCAGAAAGTCATGTGCATATCAGATTTTTTTATACATGCGATATAGTGTAAAGTGTATTTTCTTTTACAGGTTTAAAGATGTTCTACGAGTAAATAATTTCTTTGAAATTTTACCTTACTTAAACATAATATTTTTTTGTGTCTTTCTCCTTCAGTCGAATTTCTTGAGAGTCTTCTGAGACGGAATTTTTAAGCTTAAGGCGTCTTTAGTTCATTCATTAGAAAAACCTTAATTGCTGATTAGTGCCTAAATGAAAGTTAACCTTAGTCCTGGTGTTTAATTTAGCTGCTTCGAGGAATAAAAGAGAAATTTCGCTCACGAAAGGGCTCGTTAACGATCCTTTTAAATCAAACACAAAGCCTTGTTGTCTTTTTTTAATGGCAGTGAAATACTATAAAATTATAAATAATTCTTTGGAAATTTTCTCATTGCATTTTCTTTTTTGCCAGATAAAATAATTCAATAAGCTGTGCTTTGTTTAGTAGATTCGATATAAACAGAATATAATTGAAAATAAAATTAAATTCACATCATTTAAATTCCATATTTTGCAGATACTAAAAAAAAATCACTAAATAAAGTAAGATTCTAGTTTTTAACTTTTAATTTGAATTATTAGTCATTCTACATTTTCATCAGACCATACCAATTAGTTCTTTGGAGGAGGAAAAAGAAAGCCTTCAGGTTTTCATTAATTTGAATTTTCGAAAAGTACACTTGAATGCTTATACCTGAATACGAAATTTAATAGACATAATTCCTGCTATGCAAATTATTTTAGTTCAATTTTTCTTTTTCAATAAAAATTTTCTATGCGCTTTTTTATAATGGCAAGGATATGATGTTTCAGCTCCAAAATATTAATCTATTTGTCTGTTATTTACATTTAACAAAAAGATTTTTCTTGTTTATTTGTATGAACTAGCTTTTGGAGCATAGCTATTTTCCGCGCATATTTGCAGAATTTTCTGAAGTAAATGCAAATCATTTAGTTTAATTGAATTTGATCATACGACATTACGATGATTTCACAGAAATCCTTTTTTTTTTGAATAAATTATTATGAGCAGAAGCAAAGATTAAATAAATTTACAAATACAAACAATCATGCTTTGTTCAATAACGTATCTCATTTATATTTCATTTATCCGAAGAATTTTCTGCGTATTAAGAAAATACCCTCGTTTTACTAACAAATAATAATTTCGTGTACAATCTACTTTAAATGGGAATGAGTTTCAATAGCTCTGTTTACTTTTTCTTTTTTAACAATATAACTCGTAATATTTTTTAGTATGTTATACTACTTTTATCCAGTAAAAGAAAGAAAAAGAAGAAATTTGCGTAAAATAACATCTATTTCATCGCATCTAATTCACCCGAGTCATACAGTATCTTTGTAACCAACACTTGTCTTTTGAAACAGATATTTCACCAAAATTAAATGTATCATAAAGACGATTGAATGAATGATTTTTTTTAAATATGAAAAAAAAAATTGTTGTAATGAAAATAAGATGATTACTCTTTTCTTTAGAAAAAAATATATACATGCATATGTAAGTGCAAAATATTAAAGCCTGTCAAGAGTTAGTTAAAGTACCAACCGAGCTTCCGTTTGAGCTGGCGCCAAAATAACTCGTCTGCAGTTCAGTTCAAGAAGCCGTTTATTTTAAACGCTTTTGGTAGTTATGTTCTTATCAAAATAGCCCCTCGACAGTAAGACTTCTATAAAACAAACTTTATAATACTTAAAAATAATTTAATTCAAATCTTATTTCACAACGGGAATCTTCACAGGCTCATAACAGATTATGTAATTTAAACAACTAGTTGCCATCGGTATAAAGAGACTACAAATGTCAAACACTGGCCCAACAGCCCCTCAGCGGGGCCGAGGCTTGCGCTGCCTATCCGTGCCTTCGGGACCATGGGCTCTGGGGTGCGGATGCATATACCTCGGCCAGGTGGTCAGCCTGACGCGAAGCCCCCCAAAAAAGCTTGGTCCTCATTTTATCGACCCACTCAAGGGATGAAAGGCTGAGTCAACCTTGCCTAGCCCGGGATTCGAACCCCGGACCTGTGGGACGGCAGCACTGTGCGTTAATCATACACCACTGGGATTCAAAAAAGAGACTACATAAATACATTTTTTGAGTAACGTTGCCATCCCAAAAAAATTCAACAATGGTTATACATTTTCAACACGTAAAGCTTTTTTTGTTTCTTCTTTAACAAGATTATATTTCTCTTGAGTGTTCGTGGGAATTCAGGGCAAGCAAACTTATCAGATTTCTATTAACAAGATGGCGACACCAATCCTATGCTTTTGCCAGGGTATAAATAAATATTGGCTGCTGTTTCCAATGAGCTTTTCGAATTTCGTAGTCTTCAGATACCATCAACTTTGGCGAATGGTCATCAAATGAGACTTTTAGCTGTTTATTATTTATACTCATTCTTCCTACAGATAAGGTTTCATTTTTTATTTTGGGGGTTTTTTTACACATTATCTTACGCTTTCACTTAGCGAATAATTAACTGCACAGAAAATTCAAAGAAGCATTTCATAGCTCTTTTAAAAGCAGAATTAGGTATTTAAATATTTATCTATAATTTAACCTATATATTGATTATTAGTATTATCCTTATGTATATTATTTTGTTGTTTGTCTTAGTGGCAGATCCACCTGAAAATGTAGAAATGAAGTGCTTCCACGACAACACACAAAACCTCAACTATGTTGTGGTTACGTGGGATTCTCCTAAAAATGTAAGGGGCAGTGTCCAGTCATTTAACGTAAGTATATAATTTCTAATTTAAATATATGAATTTTGATACAAAATGCTTGATTTATCAATTTTCTATAACGTAAATTGTCAGTAAAATTCTATTTAGTATATTTCTTGTTCTTGAAACTTTGCTGAACTGACAAGTTTTCTAGGGGTATCAATTCGTTTCAAATTTCAGAACGTCTTGAAAGTCCCAGGAGCCAGTCGAGTTGTCAGGACAAAATACATACTTTATTGCTTTTGAAAACTCGTCAAACAATCCTTAATGCAGAATTCTCAGAAATTTCAAACAGTATAGCTCAATAGATAACAGTCAGTCGAATAGAGCGATTCTCTCAGACACTGCAGTTCATATGCAAAAAGATCATCTTCGCAGCTAAAACTCAGTGAAATACTCGAACAGAACCTTTTCCTGCTACGACGCATACAGTATTACACAATTTACAAGCAGTTTTTTACGCTACGACTTCGTAAAACGACCGGGACAAAACAACGTTTTTGGCAACGCAATGACGCCGGATTATTCTTCACTGGAACTGTTCAACGCAAGAAAGGTTTTAAGATGATGAAGTGGGCTGGCCTGCTCTTCTTTAATAGTCTTTGGCGAGTTTTCTCGAAAGTTCGTGCACTGTCTTGTACATTTCGAAATCTGTATTGTTCCAACTGCAATAGCTTTTTAAATGAGTAATGATACTAAAATGGAATGGCGGCATCTGTTCCAAAAATACATCGTAATATATATAAGGTCGATTATTCGTTGTCTTACTAAAACAAGACAAAATAAACACTTTCAAATTGATATTCTTTGCAATCTTTAATTTGGTAGATAACGGGTTGATTTTTGTTACAAGAATTAAATATATAAAGAAAGAAAAACATAAATTATATCAAACACATCGATTGTGAAACTCTTTCGAACACATCATTCTTTTTCATACCCGATTCGGCAATATATCGTCGTGAAACTTGGTAAGATATTTTGGAAAAACTCAACAAAAAATGGGCATCACTATTAACGTTATTTGGCGAGACCCTGTTAAAAGAACTTTGAATGTTATTTCAGGCTTTTGTGTGAACAATAAGCTGTTATAAAAGTTTATACACTCATTGTATTGCGCTTGAAATCTATGAATCTTTCAGCCATAAGTCGTAATACACTGGAATTCTTTTGAATACTTCTGTAGAATACTGATGAGTTCTACATACACCATTTTCTATGGAAAGCCTTACTTTGTAGTTCTTAATAACATATATCATTAAAAAAAGACGACTATACCATTATACAATGACTAGTCATAAAGTGTAACGTACTGGAACTCTTTTGAGTACTCCTGTAAGAAATCTATGAGTGCTACGTACATCACTTTCAATAGGGCACATGGTACACATAGCACGTTTCATAGTAATGGCATGTCAAAATTTCATAGTAATCAACGCATAATTACGGCATTTTTAGATCGGATTTACAGACAGTCAAACCGAAATCATAAAACTCAACTTCGTTAGAAATTGTTAAAAAATAAAATAAAACAAAAGATACATTTTTCATTACAAATATACGCTGAAATATAGCGGAATTTTAAAAGGATTTTTTTTATGAGGCTTGAAGAAGTATTGAAAAATAGAATTAATACTCTCCCTCAACTCGATACCTGGAAATATTCTTTTAAAAAATATGAGTTTCACATTATTCGATAAAGTAAGCAAAAGGTACAATAGCTGCATTGTTTGCAGTTCATAATAAAATTTGTAATGTATTTGAATAGATTAAGAGGAATTACCCGGAGCTAAAAGAAAATAAAGCGACAGTTGTAAAACTATTTCGTTCCCCTTCAGGCAAAAAATACATCGCCAAATCTCTTTGAATCTTGCTTCTGATTCTCTTGTTTCAACGTGTCTTGCCTCTTTTGTCTTTTTTATTTTTTTCCTACGCATAAATTTTCTGTTCCATACATGTTCGTTCTTCTAATTTTACAAGTATTTCAAAGGGAGGGGGGATGTTCGCTGAACTGCTATCCTGATCAGTAGAGATTTTATTCGATTAATCCAGAGCAGAAAGTTAATAATTAAATTAAATATGCAGCATGCTTGTTTATTCTTCAGTATTAATTCAAATCAATTAGTTATTAAACCTACCTAATAAGCAGTACGTATTTCAAGTTTATTAATGTTGAAATGGAAAACAAATTAATCAATAGCAAGAGTTTCTTTTTCAAACAAAATGCAGTGAACTCTCACTTATGCGCCTCTCTGCTATACGCCTATGTCTTTTATACGCGTATTTTGGAAGGTTCCGTCACGAGGAATAGTAAAAAAAGTGATACAGGCCTAGTGATACAGATACAGATTGTAAGCAACTTTGAACTGTCTCTCTCAGTTATACGCAAAAATGAACAGCACGATTCACAAATCCTGTCACACAAATGTAATTTTCTCCGTCGTCCTCGAAGACACGGTGTTTAAAAAACTCAGATGTTGGGAATGTTGATAAAAAAATATATCAAGTAATCTAAGAGATTGAAATTGTTTTTGATGAGATACGTTTGAAGATGATGATGCAACTGATCATTCTGTCCCATCTTATGCTACTGCTTTAAAATCCCTAAAAAAGGGAGACGTAAACTGTAAAATTATGACATAACTTCAATAACTTATTTTATTACAAACGGGGCCTAAACAAAATTAAACTGCAGTACTGATGACAGATTTTGTTAAAGAATGTTAGAACAATTAAAGTTTCTCCTATGTAAAATGAAATTATACGTTCATTCTATTTTTGAGTTAAATTAAATTGTGCACAGTTAAATATTTTAAAATATAATATTACATTTTTGATCTGAAAAACTAAGTATTTTTTCAAATGTTTTGTCTCTCATAATTTAGATGAATAGTTAGAAAATAAGACCCTTTCAGTTATACGCAGCTCTCTGTTATATGCGATTTTAAATCGGTGCTTTAAAACGGGTATAAGTGAGAGATCATTGTACGTTATTTATCTTTTTTATCTTTCCCTTGTCAACTTCCCCCTTTTACTTTGTCTCAGGTAACTCTAGAGGGCGAGGCTCGATATCGGAACGCAAGTGGCCAGGTCGTCATGGATACCTTCCAGGAATTCAACGAGGTTCCGAAAGAGAGCAAAGTCTTCAAGAGGACGGTCCGGCCCAATACAAGCTACACGGTCAAGATCTGTACCGTCAACAGGGCCGGTTGTGGACACACGAGTCACACCGACGACAAGGCGTCCTGCATGTCGCCCCCTTCAGGTCAGTTGTGTCAAAATTTTGGATGCTTCACTTGTTACCGCTTGCATGTCGCCCCCTTCAGGTCAGTTGTGTCAAAATTTTGGATGCTTCACTTGTTACCGCTTGCAAAGATGTAACCAGAACCGTGTTACTAGTTTAGTTCTACATTAGTCTTACATATTTACATTGGACTTAGCTCCACACTACACCTATATGACTTCTGCACCGAAAATGAGACTTGGGCATTGGAATACCCATAGCTTATGATATGGCAGAATTTAAATGTCAGAGTTAGTCAGTGTATAAAAAGATCGGCTTATGTATGAGAAAACAATGCTGTAGGAAAAGCATCAAAATTTGAAGGCAAAGCTGCACCGCGAAGTAACCACTCCCAGTACTTTACAAATTTATGGCATAAATATAGCAAGTACAAAGTGTTTAGCACGGATAATACAAGAACAGAGTACATGACAGATCACACAGGAAAGATAAGACGTATTTAAACAATAAAATTATTACTGATTAACAATCACGGTGGATGGTGGTTAGCAGAATAACATGCTCACAATACTATGTCCGTCACATGTAAAAGTGTATGATGCGTACAACACATTACGTGTAAACTGGGTACAGCACATTAAGTCTAAATAGCTAGATACCAAACATTCTGCTAGAAAGGGAAATTCAATACAGTATACAAATAGATTGACGCCATAATCAGCTAGGCATCGCTAATATAATTACATTTCGGAGTCCCCACGCGCTAAAATTACGAATAAAATAACTAACACGAACTGCTAACTTTACAGCAGAAATCAATGTTTCTGAGTTACGTACTACCAAATGCTGAATACTATCTAAGGAAGTCAAACCGAAATATTTTTTTATGAATAGAGTACGAGGTAAAAAAGAAATAATTTACACATTGGCTTGAAAATAGGTCTGCTTGTATCTTTTCAGCAAGTTACCTTGATAACTGGACAGACGAGCCCCCGCCATCGTGTAAACAAGATGCGTCTGAACATGCGTACACTCTCAGAAAAACTCGTCTTTATACACTAAATTATCCCTCATTTTTCAGCAAATAATTTCATTACTCTACGTAAACGTAACATTTCCGTGAATTTATCTTCCCGAAATCTGAAGACGAAGAAAAAAATTCGCTGAGAGGAGGATAAAGAAATGGAAGTTCGTCAAACAACAGAGATTTTTCCGGCAGCACTGCTGACCTATAATTATTGTCGTTAATTTAATAATTATCATTCATTTATTTCCTAATAAATTCCGCATAGTTATTTTTTTCTTTCTATTTTATTTAACTAAAATATTTACTTTTATTGATTGCTTTTCAATCAATGAAAGTAAGTTAATCAAAGGAAAAAAAACCTTAAAGCTTCAATATCTATAGATAAATCAGTATCTGTGCCACTAGAATATATAGCACTGATGACAGTAAAATTTCCATTATTTGTAGAAATAATTTTTGAGAGTGGGAGTTAAAGCAGCTAGTCTATTGTTTGTTGCTAATTTTAAGCCTGCGTTTCTGCGTGAAAACATCAATTGTATGGCCATAGCTTAAGAGGCAGAAAACTGGTTACAAGATGAAGCGTTCGCTTCAAAAAGGATGTAGCTCCAATTATTCAAGTTTGCAAAAAACTCTAAAAAACGTTTGGGGAATCGGCACACACTAACGAGACAGGCAGCTTCCTCTCTTGAGTAACAGAAGAACTGACGTTAAGAACTAACGCAGCTACGTTCTTTTGGTACCCAAATGAAAGAGCTTCTATTTTTACTGCAAGCTACTACATGAAACTCAAAAAAACCGTAAGAGGGAGCTATCTCCTTTTCGCAGCGAACACTTCAATTTAGTGACACCGCGAATTGTGGCTGCTTGACATTGTGTTAACCTCGAAGGAAAAACAGCATGTACAGGCAAAGTAACGCAGCTGCTGCATTCCAGACTCCCTATTTAATAGCACCTGTATAGGTTTCATGCGGGGGTTGCTGTTTCCGAAGAACCTAACAAGCAGTACGAAAGTAAATTTACCACTCAACAGTTTGATCCGAGTACCGTCAGGGTGGATACTCTTCTGTTATTATTCTCACAGAAATGAAAACCAAACACTTCTTAACCCTTTGAGGCGCAGTGTGCCCGCTTTGGGAACACCAAACTCGGACGTTTTGACTGTTGCCAGTCACGAAGAATATATTGGATTTCTATAAAAATAGTTGCGGGTGACATAGCTCCACGAGAATCCTTTACTTTTTAGCACGTCATTTCCCGCAAGAAAATGGTCACGATTATTTTTAACAGCACTGACATCTGCTGAAAAATAGAAGAATGCGAGAACACATTGCCCAATGCTGAAACGACAGCTGGCTATGCGCGCACAGCCAGCTGTCGTTTCAGAATTGGGCGTCAAAAAAGGTCTCTAGATCTGTGGCACGCGATGAACGTTTCGTTTCGATCGTCCGCCATCTTGCTGGTAGTTAAGTCGAGCGATGGCAACAGCTGCCCTTTTTTCTGCATTGGGAAAGGGTTGCGCCTCAAAGGGTTAAAACGGACGAAACAAACTTAAACAGGAAAGAGATGAGCATTTAATTGATTAATAGCATTACATTTAAAATAGAATATATTGTAGAATTTTTTTTAATGAGATGAACTGCGTTCAAAAAAACTCCGCTTCTTTTTTCTCCCGTATTTATACGATAAAAATAATTTCAGAGCATTTCTTTCTTTCTAAACTCTACATTTTCATAAACTCTGTGTATATTTGCGAAGTCTTGCTTACGGTTCTTTCGTAAAATGTTAAGAACACAGGATTTTGATCCCTGTATTTATCAGCTGCCGCATTCCTACGGAAAAGAGCTAATTTTATGTAACTAGCTCACGCAAAAATCTCGTTTATTCCGGATTACACAATCCACAATGTAGTAAAAACTTTGCCAACATAAAAATAAAAATGGAAGTAGTTTGTATATTCGATGCAGGAACGTGTATAGCTGACAGAAGGAAGGAAACCTTTTGCTTCATAAAAATCATTCGAAATCATATTTAACACAATATTAGCTGTCCTATGTAAAGAAATTTTTTAATGTTGTCGTAACTTTCAATATTACTCTTTAAAATCTAATTGTGTGAAATAACCAGGACGAACTAAGTGGATTTCTTTTACGGTGATCAAACATGTGAATTCATAAAAAACGACGATACAACGACGTACGATTCACAAACCATGCCACAAAATTTACGTCACATTCGCAATTTGTGCAATTCTAAATAGCTCCTCGTGATTAGAAAGTTTGGCATTTTACTTTTAGACTCACGCATGATCTTTTAATTTTTAACTAAGATTACGTTCCTTCATAACGGTCTTATGTAAAGAAAAAAAAAATTTTTTTCAGCATCGTTGCAAGTTATAAGGTCACTTCAAAACATGGTTTCGCACGATTTACTCAGGAACCAGACCCCATGGAAGCATATGGTACACAAAAATGTAAAGGAAAATAAAGTTCAAAGATGTCAGTCAGTTGATTTAACCTTTTCGGTACGGAGGAGCTGGCCGCGGTTATATATTCGTGGTACGAGGAAGTTTTCCACAAGAGTGGTTGCACTGTACGGCAGCGTCAGCAGCGAAAATGTGTTTCGCGGCATTCATAGAAATCTCGAACGTGACTGACACTAAATTTTTCATTCGGGTAGTGACAGTCATTGGTGAATGACGCTGCATTTAGCATGTTTAAAAAACGTTTCAAAAATGTTTATGGTGCTTTATAATAACTATAACCAATCCTCGGCTGAAAGCCGATTTCGATAGAATCTTGGATAGGCGACGGTAGTACCCATAGAACGTTTTATGGATGCGCCAGTGGATGGCGGTAGTACCCAGAGAACGTTTCGAGGATGACACCAATAGGCAACAGGAGAGAGAAAGTTGTTTCGTGGCCACCACCAATGAGTGGTAGTAGTACCCAAAGGATTAAGTTTCAAAATTCGATTTATTTTAGAAGATTTTAACAGATTTTTGAAACAAACAGAAAGTTATAGTTTCCATTCTTGGCTGTTTCCGGCGGCATAAAATAATTTAGGTTCTTGAATGAATTCAAAAGAAAGAAATGCCATTCGTAAAACTAATTGGATAATTTTAAATCGTCATTTTTAGCCAAGATATCTTCATGCAAGAACTGAACGAGAATTAATTCTTTTAGGCTAAAGTATAAACATTTATTGGAACAAAATATACCTATTTTTAGACTTTTGTGAAAGAATAAAGTGCCCTGTAAGCCAAGTTTGGGGAATTTTAGCAGATCAGTTGGAATGGTTAATGTGGGGGGGGGGGGTAAGCAGCGATAAGTAATCCGATGTTAATAAATCCCGCGGTTACTAAGTAGAGGAGACTACCTGAATGTTTTTATTGTCGTTGTTATTAATTAATTTATGAACTGACGAGACATGTTTTTAAATCATTCAAAAAATATCAATGAAACTTTTGTTATTTTAATCAAAATTACTCAGTAATAACAGCGTTATTACGTACCTACAATGAAACGAGAAACAACTTATGAACATTAAAAACTGAGAAACTCTGAATATACCAGAAAAAAAGCGCGTTGTGAATGCGGACAACGGGCCTAGAAAAAACATTTTTTAAAATGTCTACACTCCATTAATTTAGTATTAGTTCACTTAAAATAAATAATTTCATATTCTGCTGGTGACTTTTATTACTATAGCTGCATAAATAACGCTGTTGCTATTTAAGTTGTTAATTTAATTCTTAATTCTTAATTGAAGGCTTCATGCGGACGATAGTCTGGTTATTTCGATTAGCTTTTCATAACGAACTGTTTTGAGCAATTGTCTGAAGTTAAAAACAAAGGAAACTTTGGATTTTCATAATTTTAAAGTAGCGCTTTTTCTTCTTATATTTTTTAATGTACTTGTGCAAATTTGTACTCGTAAGTTGAAGTTTATTACATTTTTTAAGAACTTTTTCATAAATCTCAAAAATCGAGGATAAGTACGTTTGAAAATAAAACTATCACGTCGATGCGGCCACTCTTAACTTTTAATTTCCAAACAACAACAAAAAAATCCTCAAGTTAAAAACGGCAAAATAATTACAAAATATCCGCGAAAGGTTGGATTTTCACACTTTTACTCTAGCATAAGTTGTTATTTATATTTTTTGCATAAGTATGAGAAATTTCATGTTAATCGAATCAACAGTGTAATTTTTTTTACGTTTTTAGACCATTAACTAAATTACATTTTTAGAGTAATGGTGGTAAAAGTTTTTTTTTTGGAGTGGTTGATATTGCAACAGAGTCAGTGATCAACGTAACTATATATAAGTATTAAAATGAAGAAAGACTACATTGTTTGCGTAATAAAAGAAAAGAAAGAAAATATATTCATGAAACGGTTAAGAGTGAAAAGTAAATATACAGGACTGAAGCAAAAGTGAAAATATACTTGTTTTATACTTTGGATAAAAATTTGAACAATACATAAAACTATTCATTTTGAGTGGGAAAATAAGTGGCCAGCATCACAGGCTCAAACTTAAAGAAATAATGTATACCATGAATCATTAGACAATATTTACGTAGTATTTTATCACCATGAAATAAGTCAGGTACTTAAGAGATGGAACCAATATTCAGCCACAATTCGGAATTCGTCCTATTTGACTGCTTTGCATATTATTGAGCAGGTATTTGGCCGAATACTTGTAAACAAATATTGCTACGCATTCGACAAAATAGGGCAGTGGTAACCCAGTGGTGGCGTTGGACTCGTAACCGGAAGGTTGCGGGTTCGATTCCGACGGACCACTAAAGACCACCGTGTGTATACAAGTACTTTAAATCCGTTGTTTCGAAAGTCTTCTAGACGTCGGTAGTAGTTTTCGAGAAGTGGCAATATTCAGAAGTTCTTTAAATGAGGATCCGAACTGTGGCGGCAATCCCCAAAAGGACGTGTGTAACTCTAAACGACACATTCACTCACGTGAGCTGGCCTCTCCTAACAAGCAAACAAATATATTGAGCAAAACAATTTCAGCATAAAGAAACAATGTTTTAAGAAAAGTTATTGATTAAACATCTAGTGACACTTCATTTACAACTAAAATGAATTTTTGAAACTTTCGTTATTAGGCATACAGCCTGAGCTCGAGTATCCGGTATTCGGCCATGTCCATATTCTTTACATATCACCAATATTGAACATATAATATTGGTTTTAGCGTGTGACGTGTTATTATAGCGTGTTATTTCGAGCACTTTATTTTTATCTGAACATACGACACTAAGCCTAAGCTAATATCCGAATATTCGGAAATTGGCCATATCACTTTCCTAATATTTATCAAAAAAGGCCAAACACTTCAGATGGGTTTCAACGCGTAACGTTTTTTTTAAACCGAACAGTCTACTGACCTACCTGCATTTCAATTTTCGGAAAGTTCGAACGTAGAAAATTATTCACGCATTCATGGAATCATCCAATAATCTCCCCCATTCACGAGAAACTCCCGATACCTTTTCGGACGCATTCGAAAACGCGCTTTCATTTCCAAAGGGAGGAGTAGGAGGGGCAGGTTCCCTGGACCCTTGCCAGTTGGAGCTCGCATCAAAATTCATGCCCGCTTACTTCCTTTTCTCTGGAAAAAGGTACAAAACGGGGGAGAGAAAAAAAAATTATTAATATAAGTGTATATGCCTTAATCTAGGCGAGTAGCTGCGGCGGTGTATAATATCAAGTGCTCTCCCCCTTGGCACTGTGTGCGCTCTCCCGCATGGAACCCCCGGTCATCACTTAAAGCTCCCCTCCCCCCAGTTATTTCTCTTTTTTATTATTGTTGTTATTATTTGCAGTTCCTTCATCGATGCCAGAGTTTGAGCTGGACCCAATAGAAGGTAGGGAGAAGTGTCGGCAGCTCAAGTTGAGGCTACAGAGGGTCTCCGAAAGGAACGGTTTTATTAGGTGAGGGTCTTTTTTCTTTGCTCTGTGTTTTGCATTGAGTTGTAGTTGAAATGAAATGTCCGTACGACGAATTTCAAAGAGACAGGATTCTGAAAAAAATTCTTTAAAATGAAATTGTTGCTGTGCTTTACTTTTTAATAGAAATGTTTTATTCCTTAATCTGAAATGTTCGTAAACGTGATGTTCATTGTAATGAGATTTTACTGAGCAGTAATATCTCAATATAACGAGTTTCAAGCAACCGATGATAAAATTCGTCATTCTGAAAATAAAATATTTAAATTAAATTTTTAGTTATAGCTAAAAGTGTGCTGCATGACTTTCTCTTGACATTTTAACGCATGGAGTTCTCGCCGTGAGGACACAAAACTCTGACATTTTGTGTCGGTCATGCAGAAAAAATTTGATTTCTATGAAAATATTTGAAGGTGGCACAGTTACGCGAGAATCCTTTACTTCTTAAGCACATCATTTTCCATAAAAATGGCCCATTATTTGTAAAATTCTCAGTATTATTTTTAACAGCACCGGCATCTGCGAAAAAATGAAAGAATTCGATGGAAGTACATTGATATAGAAGAACAACTGGACAGACTGTCAAATGCTGAAGAAGTGGCAGCCGTTGCCATCGCTCGATTTAACTACCAGTAAGATGGCGGTCGATTGAGCGATAGCAACGGCTGCCTTTTCTTCAGCATTGGGAAATGGTTGCGCTTGAAAGGGTTAACAGAAATATTTTCTTCGTTAACTGAAATGCTCAAGAAGCGAAATTAAATATAGCAAGATTTTACTGTACTGTGAAATGCAGGATGTAACGAAATTCAAAGGACCAGAGATCGAATCCGTGATTCTGAAAAAGATAGTTAAAATAAAATTTGTACTGCATGCTTTTAAATACAGAAATATTTTATGAGTTAGCCTGAAATGTTCTTGAAAGGGAAATTTACTGTAATGAAATTTTACTGTATAGTGTAAACATAGTTTTTTTTTTCAATAGAAATATTTTGTTTGTTGATCTCAAATGTTCGTGAAACGAAATTCGTTATATCGAGATTTTACTTTACAGTGAAGTTTAGGATGTTATGAAATTCCAGATACCAGAGATCGAATCCGTGATTCTGAAAAAGGTTGTTAAAATAAAAATTTGTACTGCATGATTTTTTTAAATAGAAATATGTTTTATTCGATACCCTGAAATGGTCCTGAAAGAGAAATTTATTGTTATGAGATTTTACTACTGTATGCATGATTTTCTTTCAATAGAAATATTTTATTCGTTAATCTGAAACTCTCGCAAAAGTGAAGTTAGCTGTATTGTTATTTTACTTTACATGATATTCTTTTAATCGAAATACTTTTTAGTTAATCTGAAGTATTCACATGTGTGAAGTTGATGTTATAAAATTTTACTATATGTGTGATTTTTCTTTAATAGAAAAATTTTTTGTTTATCTGAAGTATTCGCAATCGTGGAGTCTGTTGTAAGGAATTTACTTGCATTTCATTTATTGAAATATTTTATTCCTTAATCTCAAATATTTGTCTTCTTGTGTTAGTATTGCCTTTTCTGAGGGGTGGGGTAATTTATAAGGTACAACAAATCCCCAAGTTTTTAATTTTCAAGGCTAACTTGATATCTGTATTCAGGCAGCATATCAAGAAAATTTTAAAATAGGGAAATATTTTAAATTCATTTTTAAGGAACACAGTATGAGTTACAAACCAATGGAGAAAGTTCGAGTGTTAATGGAAACTTTAGAGCTGTTTCATTTCCAAAACGACTGGCAGCCTAGGACTTTTGGATGTCTTTAGAAGCAAAGCAGTGATGTTAAACATTCACAAAAATGAATAATTGTTCTTCATCAAATGCACATAGATTAACTGTAAACCTTTAGGTTATGGTACCTGTAGGTGGGGTAAAATTGATAGATATTTCTTTTTATCAAATATATAAATAAATTGTTTTTAAAGGATATTTGTTTTTTAGCCTATACTTTTAGACATTAACCGTCAAAATTTCTACTCATTAAAAAGTTCATTTATTGCATTTGGAAACATATTAATTTTCACCTAGTTATTGAGTGTATGCTCTTTTCTTATGTCTCCAAAAATCTTTTTATTCGCACATCACACAAAAATGGCTGAAGCTAATTAAATAAAATTTTCTTCCAAGAAAGGTGGCCATTCAAATTAAACTAGTCGAATTTTTTAAAGATTTTTATTAGATTTTAAGAAAATCGTTTCAAAATGAGTAAATTTTTGTTCGTGCATCACATTATGATGACTAAAGAGAATGAAATGCATATAGTGGTGACATAATAGGGTGAACATGCAACTTAAACTACAGGCACTTTTTTTTAATTAAATTTTGTTGTTTTTCAAAAATTTATTAAAAATGAGTACATTTTGTTCGGTCATCGCGCAATAGCGGGTAAGCGAATGAAATGTAATTTGGTGACATGGTAATTAGTCACTCAAATGAAACTATAGCCGTTGAATTTTTCGAAAGTTCTGATTATATTGTAAGATTTTGCGGAAGTTTATTCAAAATTTGTAAATATTTGTTAGTTCGTCACGTATAAACAACCGTATCAAATGAAAGAATTTTTAGCATCATGATAAGTAATCACGTAAACTGCAGGCGACAAAGTACTTTAAAATTTTTTATAGATTTTGAGACAATTGAGTAAATACTTGCTCCATTCCTGAAGAATGGCAATGGAATCGAATAAAATTTGAAATCATGTTAGATGACAAGTTAATTTAAGCTCTAGATGACAAAATTGTCTTAAATGAATTCACAATTTTGCAATTTTGTGAAAATCATGTAATGTTTGTTCTCGCATCCCTCAAAAAATGTCTCCATAGAATAGTATGAAAATTTGTAACATGACTGCCAACAACTAGGGCAATAAATATCGAATTTTTTCAAACATGAAAATAAATTTTTAAATTTTGTAAAAACTGCTTTTTTAGGAAAGGGGGGTGGTCATTTTAATTCATCTGGAGATAACATAATAGTTGCGTATTTAACTCAAACAAACATCATCGATTTTACTATGTTTATTTCCTTTTATATATTTTGTGAAAATTGTGCTAATTTTTTTCAGGCATAATATTAAAATATCTTCAGTGAATCAAACAAAATTTCATTACAGGTGAAGTATGACCTCTTGACTTCAAAAGCTCATTTCTCTAAAACAAAACATTAATTCAGAAAGTATAATTTTTTCTCTGCTTACAATTTCACTCAGCACTTAGTTACTGTGTCACCTGCAATCTTTTAGAAACACACAGAAGTTATAACTTTGCTTTCTATACTTTTGCCAATATACTAATTCTATTCTTTATATTCAAGGAAATTTCGGCCTTTATGAAAACCTGCATTGCATATTAACCCATCAACGACGGGTACTTCAGCTAGGATAAACATAAAGATAAAAACTATTTGTTCGAAAGAAACATACAGAAAAAAAAGTGGCCATCATTCATAGACAGGCCCTAAAATAAATTTTATAAAAGTGTGCTGTCGATTTCCTTAAATTTAGCGCCCCGGTGCATGCATCTTCCACCTGAAATGATCTTGAACCATGTGTCATATGCATATAAGTATATCTCTTCTCGCCAGGTGTTATCGTATCGTCGTCATCAAACTGGCCAAAGGCGATTCTACGTCCACTCTGCCCAGCGATCCCACGGAGCTTAACATAACCTCTTACGAGGACGTACACGAGGAGAGTGGCAACAGAGGAGCTTATCTTGCCGAAGCCTTTGACAGGTGAGCTCTCGAACATTTCTCACATAAAATTTACGCTGTATGTCCAGTGTGGCCAGATGCGTAGGCGAAATTTATTTAGAGCAAAGGTCTGATAAAAAATATAACCAGATATTTCTGTAGTCAAAAGCTGAGTAATTTTATAATAAAATGCCTCTTATATGCGAGGTACGTAATAGTATTAAAATATAATTTGTTGCCGTTTCTAAGGTTCAAAAGATTCTAAAAGTAACCCAAAGGGTTAAAATCAGCCGCATATCTGGAAACCCTGCTCGCTGTGTTCGCTTTATTTTATTTGATAAAAATGCAATTAAGTAATGTGGTGTCCACATCACATCAAATTTTTAAATGTTGTATTAATGTCTATTTAATTCTATAAGGTGTATTCAGTTTGGTCGAGATCCCGAAACCTTTGATCTCAAAGTGAAAAAACAATCTTCAAAAAAGCATTTTTTTACCTAAATAAATATATCAAATTTCATTAAATATCGATCTTTATTATAAATTTATCATAATATTAAACTTTTGGTGTGAAAAAAAACATACAATCATCTAACAAAGAATTCTACTCAGTAAATATATCTATATATATTATATGAAAACTCTAACTTCATTTTTTGTTTGTTTTAAGATTCACCAAGATACTCGGAAAAAAAAGACATTTGTATCATCTATTTTACAAAAACTGTGCTTCACTTTGAACAAATATTCAATCTAATTAAACATTTTAATAAATATATTATCTAAATTAACATACATGAAAACATATTAGATAAATATATACACTTATCCAAATATAAGTATTTATAACATTGTTATTTTACTTAACTAGCTATCTTTTAGTACACATTAACTTAATTTAATCCAAAATCATCGTAGGTAATCATTAAGTATGCGGTTAAAAAAACAACCATAAATATCTAATAGAAAAAATCTTCCACAATCAATATATATATATTATTCGATAAACTCTAGCGTTTCTGTTATTTTGAGATCTACTAAGATACTCAGAGAAAATAAACGAAGAAAGAAATCTCAGTATCATTTATCCTGCGAAAACAATGCTTCATTTAGAACAGCTTGTCTCACGTCCAGCCAGCCAATTAATCTATATTTGTTGTTATCGAACCCAACAACACTTCAAATATAGATTAATTTACTGCGGAACAATCCATTTCAAGAGATAACGTCGGCCCCAGCTGGGTTTGAAATTCCTTTGTGCGTTTTTGTTCTGCTTATAAAAACCTCTAAAATCCATCGGCTCAATGTTCGCGCCCATATACATTACGTAGTTTCTTTTATAATATTATTGTTTTGAAATGTGCACCAGGCCTTTCCGGGTTGACAATAAAAATTTCACCAGCTTTGTGGTCGTAAAAAAGAGAATGGGTAGTTTTGCTTTGCTTTTTTTTTTTCTTGGAATTTAACAGATTTCAATAGTTTGTTTGGAGAGCGTTCACCACCCCTCTCACACACACACAAGATAATTTTTGTGCATCCAAGATTACAATATTTCTTTCAAACGCTTTCCAAGAAAGTTCAAAATTGTTTATGAATTTTCGGTGTGTCTGTCTGACCGAGTTCTAACTGAAGTATATATAAAATAAAATAGACGTATATATACATCGATTATTACGTTGATTAACATGCCAAATACTTTTAAAAACTGATATGCTTATTTTAACTTCATTATAAAACATTTTTCTAATAAAGGTGATAAGTGCATTGTCCGGTTTTTCTGCCTGTTCATCCGTATTGCAATTTCCGTAAACGTGCATGGAATACTACGAAATATATATTTGTTATTCTTATGTACTCTATCATGTACCCTGTTGAAAATGATGTATATAGCACTGATAGCTCTATTTTTTAGAAGTACCCAAAAGAATTCCAATACAGGACGCTTTATAGGACATTCATTATTTGAAACTTATTTTGGAAACATTCATCCATTTCAAACAAAACAAAACCGGTAGATGTTGTTAATTATTTGAATATAAAGCTTTCCACCGAGCATAGAGTGAGTAGAATTTAAATTCTTCTACAGGATCAGTTCAAAAAATTCGATAGTCAGTCCAGAGCAGTCTAGACACGTTCATCCATTTCAAGCAAATCTGAATAAATATATAGATGTTTATATCAGCTTACTCTTCATTTAAAAGATTTAAAGATTTTTTTAAAGTGTCTCACAGAATTATATGAATAATGATATATATTTTTTCTGGGTCTATCCCTAACTTTGGCATCGCCCCATTAAACGAAAAAAAAAGAATCTTGTGTTAGAAATCGTTTCATAATCAATGCTATTGACATGTTTTATTTTATTTCTTTTGTTTCCTTTCTTTGTGGATTTTTGGTTTGTCTATCTGCCGGTACTGTAATTGCCGTGAATGTGCATGGATTAATGCGATAGTACTACATAGCAGTTTGCACCCACGATGAGAGTTATCGGGGCTGATGCCCCATCCCCTCTAAGGGGGGAGAGTGAGAAGTGAAAAGTTTTTAAAAGTGTAAAATTGTAACTTAATGAATTAAAATATTTTATTTTTAAAAATTGTTTTCAAATTATTTCTAAAATACTTTTTTGCAGAAAAGGTGGTTTTAAAATAAATACTTACAGTTAGTATATGAAATACAATTAACTTTGTTACAAAATCACGGAATACTAGATATTTACTTATGACTCTCCATCGACTTATGTTAATAGTGGGCTAGTGTTCTATGGGCAAGTGATACATAATATTTCGACACTGTGAGAGAGTTGTAACTATAATCAAGGTCACTATAAACGAGTTCAGCAATATTTGCAGCTCTTACTAAACTAAAATTCTGTATACGCCACTGGTAATTGATATGATTTTGTTGTGTCCTATAGCGTATACCTGTTGAAAATGGTGCACACATGAAGAATAGTTCTTTTTACAGGAACATTCAAAAGAATCCAATAGATTAAGCTCTATGAACAATCCAATGAGCTCGTCATTGTTTAAGGTGTATTTTAGAGATGTAAATTTATTTCAGATATTCGCGTTTGCTTTGAACGTAGGATTACGCTCCTCCATAACTGTCCTATGTGAATATTTTTTTTCCAGCATCGTTTTAAGCTTCAATATTACTCCGTTTGAAAAATTTCTGTGTGAAAAAAAACCAAGTTTCTTTTACGACATTCAAAAACTTGACATGATAAACTAAAAATTGCATGTCAATATTCATAAACTCTTGCACAATCTTATATATAATATTCGCAAATTGTGCGATTCTAAATTGCTCCTCGAGATGACACAGTTGGATATCTTTCATGAGACTAACCATGGAAGATTTAAAGGGACCATTTAAGGGGGAGAAACAAAAATAGATAGTATTGCCATGAGTAATAGGTAGTATTAGGGTTTGTTCCTATAATATGTATTAAAGCTCAACATACCGTGTTAATAATTATTTCGTGGAATTAAAAGCGCTTGTCATATTAATCAGTTTTCAACGGGTATCCGCCATGGCCGAGCATATAAAAAACTGAACATGGTAGATGGTTGTCCTGGGTTCGGACCTGTCACGCTGATGTCCATCTAACGAGCTGAAGTTTTGGGAGATTTTCATCAAGTGTCACGCGAATACGCTTTGGAACTCTTTAAAAAGTCCCCCATCCAAGTCATCCCCCACTGGGCAGATGCCCCTCTGTAAGCTTGCCATAACACAAAGCACAAAATAAACAAACGTTTTTCAACGAGCGCCATAACACTAACTAAACTATAAATAAGCCTACGTTAACATGTGCCGCGGTTGTTTCAACAAAAAAAGACTACCTAAACTTTCCTCCCCCCCCCTTTCTTTCTTAATCATCCGATCCAGACAAATAACTAAGTGAAGGGTTTTCTGCCAAAAGAGGTAGCTCCAATAAACCAAGTTTGTGGGAAACTGTAAAAAAAAAGATTGTGGACTCAACACAAACTAACAAGACAGGCAGCTTCATCTCTCGAGTTGAGAACTAAAGATTGCGGCCGCGTCCTTTTGGTACCCAAATGAAGAAGATTTTATTTTTACTGCAAGTTACCACATTCTACTCAAAACACCCGTAGGATGGAGGTACATCCTTTTTGCAGCGAACTCTTTAATTTAGTGACACCCCGAATCGTGGCTGCTTGACAGTATGTTAACCTAGAAGGGAAAACAACATGTACAGGCAAAGTAAAGCAGGAGTTGCTCTTTCCGAAGAACCTAAAAAACAGTACGAAAGTAGACCCTACTAGCAATTTTGCTCGGGCTACCACCGGCCACGCAGCCAGCCGATGACTGCCCGAGCAAAATTGCTAGTAGGGGATATACCACTCAATAGTTTTGGCCGAGCACTGTTAGGGTAGAGACTTTTTGGATAAGGTCTGAACAGCCTATCTTTGTACACTGAACCGACAATTTGCCCAACTTCTTGGAAAAGCAAAAGGAAAGGAAATTTCTAGGAAAAGCAAAAAATATTAATATTAAAAAAAGGAAGACTTCAGAAAAAGGATAATGTTGCTGATACTTGGAATTTCTTTTTTTAATTATTTTATTTTATTTATTTATTTTCGGGGGGGGGGGTAAGCTATAATTTTTTTTTATCACGCGAACCGATTTCGATGATTCTTGTTTTACTGAAAAGGAGTAACTTAAGGGTGGTCCTATATCAATTTAGACAAGTTCTGGTGACCTGAGCAACGATAAAATTACGGATTTCTTCTATTCTTATGAGCACTTGAACGATACTCGGTAAAATCTTACAGGTTGTTGGGATATTTAATTCACCCTTTTTTAGTACTAAAGAACTTTGATTTTTATGATCTACTAGCTTAGGTTATTGGATTATTTCAACATTCAACTGACACTGCAAGATTGCAGGCAATAACTGGGGCTGTAGCTGAGACTTCTTTACCCAATGTATGCGAGTTTCTTCCTGCAAGCGAATCATGCAACAAAGTAAACGTTGCATCCATTACGAATCAAGTTTTAACACTTTAACGCGCAGTGTTCCCGCTCTGGGAACACCAAACTCGGACGTTTTGACTGTTGCCATTCACGAAGAATGGATTTGATTCTTATAAAAATAGTTGCGGGTGACAGAGCTCCACGAGAATCCTTTACTTTTTATAGGACGTCATTTCCCGTCAAAAAATGGTCACGGTTATTTTTAACAGCACTGACATCTGCTGAAAAATGAAGGAAGGCGAGAACAGTTGGATAGATTGCCCAATGTTGAAAAAAGGGCAGCCGTTGCCATCGCTCGACTTAACTACCAGCAAGATGGCGGGTGATCGAAACGTTCACCGCGTGCCACAGATCTAGAGACCCCTTTTTTGACGACAGCTGGCTGTGTGGGAAAGGGTTGCGCCTCAAAAGGTTAACGCTAATCATTTTATACATATTGCTGAATTGATATAAAAAAAGTTACTAAATAGTTTCATCCATTTGTAATCGCAGAGAGTGAATTATGATAATCAATCATTCAGCGAAAGAGCTCAAATGTTTTCGAGGGACACGCACATACACATTGTTTTACAACAGGAACGGTCTTTCAAATGTTAGGATGCTGCCCAAACAACAGTAATGCGTATAGAAATCTAGATGTATTCGAACATGTGTAGGAGTATAATACTGAAAAATCATAAAACACCATTGGCTGCTATAAACCTCAAAAAGCATAAGTTAATTTCAGTTTTGTTTGAGATGAACCAACGACATAAAGATGCACATAAAAACTGCAGTTAGCAGTGACCGCAAAGAAATTCTTGACAAGGAAGCACGTCAGAAGTAGGTAAGCATCTATAATTTACAGGTCGTGATTAAAATGAAAGCAGATGGCGTAACAACTTTAGGCCTAAACATACCTCAGAGAGCAAGCTAATCGAGAAATATAGCTAGTGTAAAAAAATATACACTCATGTCCATAAATTAAGGATAATGAAGTTCAGGCAAAGAAAGAGAAAGAAGCAAAACAAATTTGACTTATTTGTAAAGTCTATTTATTAAACAAAAAGTAAAGAGCAAAAAAGATGCTATATGTTTCACATAATTAATAAAAATTGCAAGTTTTACTCCCTTGACTAAATTTCAAAAAGGAACCTATTTACAAAAAACAGTATAACATGGTTAGTAGGATGGTTAATACGGAGTATGTCTCCCGGACGATGCAATACAGGCCTGACAACGCCTAGGCATGCTGAGTATCAAATGATCAATCTGATATTGGGGAATATTACACCACTCATCAAGCAATGCACTCCGAAGTTCCGGTAGACAGGTGGGAGGGGGTTGACGGTCTGCAATTCGTCGGCCAAGCATATCCCACACATGCTCTATTGGATTCAAGTCCGGTGAGTTTGCTGGCCAATGCATACGGGTGATACCCTCCGATAGAAGGCATTCGTCTACAATGTTTGCACGGTGAGGACGGGCGTTGTCATCCATAAACACAAATTCAGCACCCATGGCGCCCCGAAACAAACGTACATGTTGTTCCAGAATGACATCCCGATAGATGTGGCCTGTCATCGTTACACTCTGAACATGCAGGTCAGTTCTGGAACCAAGAATAATTCCTCCCCAAACGAGCCATCCTGCACCACCGTAACGGTGTCTTTCAATGGTGTTCTCTTGGTGGTAACGGGTACCTGGCGCTCTCCAGATGAATGTCCGGCGAGAATCAGACTCCAAACTAAACCTGGACTCGTCGGAAAACATCACACAAGACCACTGTTGCGGTGTCCACAATGCATGCTCTCTACTCCAGGTTAATCGCAGGCGACAGTGAGTTGAGGTAAGTGGAACACATCTGACAGGCCTACGAGCATATAGACCAATGTGCCCTAAGCGTCTGTACACGGTCTGCCTTGAAACTGTCGTACCGGTAGCTGAAGAGAGCTGACGAGACAGGTCTGATGCTGTACTCCGTCTGTTTCTTTTGGCAGTAACTGCCAAATAGCGGTCCTCATTCGGCGTTGTAACTCGGGGGCGACCTGTGCTGTAACGTCTATTTTATCCTTAATTTATCTTATTTATTTAGTTAGTTATTTTTGAATTCAGTTTTCCTTTTCTAAAAAATATTTACATGGTAGGAGATGTTTCTAGTGCATACTGTTTTCGGACATACATTTCTGTAAAATGCACATTTTATATCAGATAGCTTACTTTTTAGATTTAAAAAAAAAATTATTTTTTCTGTTTCATTAAATGTTACCATAAATTAATAAATAAAGTAATGGTTTAGGTTACAAAGTTATTCATCAGATTTAAATGAGATCGAATCAATTATTCATTGACTGCAAAATTATTCATCAGAAATAACTTGGCAATCCGTTAAGAGTATGCAATCAATTGTGCACAATATGCAAGAAAAAAAGAATCAATTACTTAGTTTAGCATTGCCTTTTGTTTAAATTTGAGATCTTTAGTTTGACTTAGAATAAATTACGCAAAACTTCCGCAAGAAAACTGTTCTGTTGAATTTTAGTTAGTTTTTGTTCTGAAAATCAATAGTAGAATTTGATTTTTACATTAATTTTTTAATGAAACTTAAAATTTTAAAATGCGCATTGTTTTTTATCAAAAAATATATACAATAAATATACAATACTTTTTAAAATCTACTAAGATACGTGAAACGTGTCATAGTCTTTTCGTAAAAATAATTATTGTAAATTCAATGCTTCGAAATTAAGTAAATTCAATGCTTCGGTGCTAATCCAGATCTTCTTTTCAGTTAACTCAAAACCATAATTTTGAAAAATGGCTTGCTGTTTTACTATTTTGGCGTGACGTTCAAAACTTCCGCTGTAAATTAAAACTTTGAATCATATTTTAGACTTTTCTTTAGTGTATTGTATCGAAACAACACATACAAACAGTGAGGCATATGCGTGTGTACCGTGCCAAAACTTTAACATACAATGCAGCATGCTAAAACATTAAATTCACGTCTAAGCTATAAAAATTACACTCGCTTAAAAAGACTACTCGATTTTAATTTGTATTTAAATCATTATTAACCATTATTTGCAGGAATAGAATTTTTCAAATGAATTGTGGTTACCGGTTTAAATAAATTTGCTATTCTTATACAAATTAAATGGCTTGTTTGAAACGAAAATTTGTATCTAGCAATTATAGAAACTGAATGCCTTTCTTCTCCTCCTCCACGGCTTTTACTGAATGCACGATTACTCAATGGTTTAACGGCCGACACAAAGGCGTTAAAATTTTCACTTAGCCTCTAATCAGATTCAACACATTGCTTTACACTAAGTTTTGTTTCAATACATCTGCTAAATCGTAAACAATCATGGGAATAATTTAGAATATTTCTTTTCTGTTTAGCGTTTAATAAAAGTAAAATGTAATTGTGTTTTAATCTGGCAAAGATAGAAGCATGCTGACGGATAATTTGAAGCATGTGACAGTTTAAAAAAAATGTTTTCATATGAATTGCGTTTCTTTGAGAGGAATAAAACGTAAAGTAAGTAAAACTTGCTACAAATAATGCTGTTTTTTAAAAAGAAAACAAAATTTCTTCTACGGCGATATAAAAATCGTCTCCCTTTTTTTTCTATATTAAAACCTGAACCAAAGTCCACGAAATAGTAAAATAAAATTTTTTGGACCAAATTTTCATAAGAAACAAATCGCTTCGCGATGAATAAGTTACTGTTTCGATCTTCTTTTTTTGTGTACTCGGCATACGTTTAAATATAATCGTGTCTCTCAACGCTACTGACTCACTAATGCCAGAGTGGATAAGAAACTGACCATTGGAAAATGGCTGAAGTGTGAAGGTCCTGAGTTTTTGCCTACAGTGCGAATGTCGATCTAAGGTCTAGAATTTTGAGCGGTTTTCTCCGGATGTAGCGTAAACATGTTTTAGATCCCCTTTAAAAGCACCCTCTTTCAAGATGGTAGTCCTTCGTATTGCTTTGTCCTAATTAGTAAACATCTAAAAACAAAATAACCAAACAACCAATCTCAAATCTACTGACAAACACTCAATCATCTTTTATAAGCGGCGATATTTGACACATAACTTTCCCATTTTTAACCCTTTCCAACAAGGTTTAAAAGTATACAGTTTCGGTTGGTATCTCTGTACGCTTGTCTGTCCATCCGTGTTCTAACTGCCGGACATATCCATCGATTGCTATGCCATTTATGTATGTATTCCTGTATGCAGTACCATGTATTCTATTGAAAAAGTGCATGCGGTATGTATCGTTCTTTTGCAGGAACACCCAAACGAATTGCAATACACTACGCTCCATAGACAGTCATTCTTTAAAAGTATTTTTGAGATATTCGGCTATTTTAAGAAAAACAAAATTGATAAGTGTTATTAAGGATCACAAAATAATGATCTCGAGAGAAATCTTCTGCAGAAGCATTCGAAAGTAGTCAGTACATGTCTAAGGAATTTAGCGACATTCATCCATTACAAGCACAATACAATTAATATACAAATGCTTATAAAAGCTTACTTTGCATTTAAAATATGGAAATGACATTTCTGTTACATGGTCTCTCAAATATAAAATTAACGTTGTCATACATTTTTTTTTTTAAGGTTATCTGCAAAATCTCGACAAATTTAGCGCGACAAACCTATTGTGTGGTAAAGCGTTTCATAATCGATGATTGTGTCATGATTTATCTTTCTTGGTGATTTAATGAGTGCTACAGGAGTTTACATTATCATATCTTTTGTTAAAAGCTTTAAACATAATCAGGACAGAATGATCGAATTCTGAAAAAGATCCTTGCGTCAGATCAGATTTTTCCTTACCTACCCGTTTCTGTTTTTCAGAGAAAAGGCTTTTAGATTGGTGACAGAGATACGGAAAAGTAATGTTCTCGTGCACTTGGTATGCACGGGGTAGAATGCAAACACAGCTTAAGATAATAAAGTACTGTTACAAAGGACATTGTACCTTGCGAGACAAGAAGACATTTTTACGGAATGTTTACTCAGTTACTACAGCATTTCTTTGTAGAACGACATCAGTGTGTGTTTTGCATAAAGATAAAACCTGTACAGGAAATTTTTTGCTTCGATATACTTCTGCATAAGGATGTTTGCCAAGTCGTACTGTTAGTCCATGCTTTGGGGAAACTGCTGGTTTAAAAAAATAATTAAAATTAAATCAGTTAAAATGTAAAATGTAAACAGGCGTTAAATTACACGTTTGAATTTTTTAGGCTAAATTCAAGACTTTTATTAGCATCTTATTATCACTTTCCAAGAAATTTGAGAAGTGTTTATCATTTCTTTTTGTCTATCTCTAACTTCCGTAAATGTACACCGATTACTATAAAATTTCCATATATTATTCCGATGTACTGTACCCCGTACCCTGTTGAAAATGGTGTATGTAGAATGCATCATTATTCTGCAGGAGCACCCAAAAGAATTCCTATACATTAGGCTGTATGATTAGGCTTAGGATATAGAGAGTAATTACATACTTTTATGGTACTGTACTTGAAACTTATGATTATCTGTAAACTGCCATAGACTATAATGTATTAGAATTCTTTTGAACGATCCTATAGAAGAACTAGAAGTGCTACATATACGTTTTCAGTGGAGTAAACGGAACAATACAGGGGAACAGCATATGCATATTTACAGCAACTAGAGCACGAACAGACAGACAGAGAAGCCGAAATCATAAATATTTTATAAACAGTTTATATATTTTGAAGCCTAACCATTCTGATAAACCCAACCAAGTCCATGAAAATCGCGCATCTGTACACTGCACAGTACAGCATTTATTGATTTTTTTCTAGAAAACTTGTGATTTCGTTTCATTTGCATCTATTAAAACTTCCTAATAAAGTTCAACTCAGTTTCGTAGAGCGTTAATATTTTATTTACACACGCTTAAGCATAAATCTTAAACTCGTGTAAACTATGTTAAACATCTAATTAAGTCGGGCTGGGTCACCGAGCGAAATATCGCCGTCTTTCCATCGTCTCTTGAAAGTCTACTACGTCAACCTCCTGACCACACGTAAGTCCTGCATAATGATTCGGAGTTAAAATGCCAGATGTTTTCCCCAAAGTGTGGGGTGATTCATTCTCTGACTTATGCGTGGTGTTCAAATGGCAACAGAATGCGATCCATAAATAAATAAAAATGTTCGACTAAATTTCGCGTACTCAGAAAGTGGTTTGTCTGCATTTCAGACTCATTAATAAAAGTTTTTCCCGTTTTTTTTTTAATACTTCCCAACAGAATTTAAAAGTGCTTATGATTTCGGTTTGTCTGCGTCTGTCCGTCTTTCCATGATCTAACCGCCTTGAAATGCCATCAATTCAGTGGCGTATGCTAGGGGGATTCTATCGATTATGTTAACATAGATGCTCGATAAGAGATAATTTTTGAAAAGTCAGAGCCCATGGGAACGCGGTGGTACTGATCCAAAACGTTCTTTCTATATAACCCTCCCACTGAAAGAAAAAAAAAAACATATCTATAAAATTCTTGCTGTAAAATGTAACACTCACGAATACTATTTAAACATAAATTTCAGCGCATTTCATAATTCTGCTAATGAGAAGGGTGGACGGTCTATCTCCCCTTTCTTTAACATATGTTTACTTAAAGAATAAAATACGTACCTATGACATTCTTGCTTTAAAATATAACAAATATGAATCTGTTCTTCAGGCGCAAGTGCTTTGTCATTAAAAACTTGTTAAAAATTCAGTTCTTTGAATTTTAATGGAAAGAATTTTAATGGAATCCTTTCTCAGATCACATGCACCGGGAGCCGTTCAACTACAATCGCATGTCATTGCATTGTTATTCTCACGAGACCCCTTCGGGTTCGTGAACCACTGCTTGTAAACCAGTAAAATAAATGACCATATTCGAAATTCCCATTAACTAGGAATTGTCTATTATGTATTGAACGAATTTTGGATTTCCCTGTGCAAAACTACCAGTATTATGGGTATATAATATAGTTCACAGCAATAATCTATGCAGGACGTCCCAGCAAGACCTTAAAAACTCTGCAGAGAACTGTACCTCTGCGATCCATTGTTTTCAAAATTACGAAAGAAAAGTAATGACCTCACATCCGATACAAGAAAAAATTATTGGAAACACCACATCGCAGAGAAGCAATATTCAGAGTGCTGACGTCCTATCCGGTAATTGTAATTCTTTTAACATGCAATTTCACACAGACAGTAGGTCCACACAGTGGCGGATCCAGAAGTTTTTTGGGGGAAGGGCTAAATTTAAAAAAACTTATTTCACCCAATTAAAATGTACTATAAATCAAAATTTTAGTCTAAACCAATGTACATGCTTTTGGGAGGGGATAAATTATAAAATATGATCGTTTTAGCTATTTAAAGTGTATAGTAAAGCAGAATGTTACCCTTTAGCAATATCTTTTGGGGGCTGAAGCCCCCCCAGCCCCTCCCCTGGATCCGCTACTGGGGCCACACACAGCGGACTATGAAAACTGCGGTAACCTTGCAGAGGTTATCAAGCTTACATCGCCAGTGGTACTTCTGATGGCATTTTGAGGATGTAAATATTAAAGAAAAAAAACTATTCCACCCTTAACATTGCGGACTTTAAATGCCGGGACGAAAAACAAATGCGACTGCTGAAAGCGTCCCCCCCCCTCCAGTCGTATCTCATAAATAAACTAACTCTTTCTCTATAAGCGCACACATAACACTACTATATCTTATGAATAAACAAACTCAAATTCTATCTAAAGGCAATTCTCTACTGGCCATCGGACCACTGTCAGTTACAGCTTAAGTTCTGAAGATTCTGAACCATGTCAAGTGGAGAAATCGAAGGTTATAGAGCGATCATATTAATACTTGCTGTTACTAAAAAATACTTCGAAATAGCTCAACAGTCCGCGTGGGACAGCGCTAAAGTCAAATTAAATCAGAGAATATTCCTTCTCTACAGGAAACATGAACATTGGCCTCTGGTTCTGATTTTATGGTTTCCAGTTACCATATTTGACATCTTAGTACTTTTCCCTATAAGAAAGTTTGAAGGAATAGGTCAATCGAAACCTGTAATAACTATGTAAAATAACACACATACGGACATTTATCATCCGAATGCAAGTTTCGTACATTAAAAGTCTTACTTTTTCGTCAGCTGCAGAAGTTTTACCGTCTACAAAAGCAGGATAGTGGGAAATGAAAAATTAAGTACTGTTTTCCTTCGATTTATTTTTTATGTTCTCACTCTTCCGCTCTTGTAGAACTGACGACAAGTACCTTTTATTCGTGTTATTTTACAAAGCTTTAATTATTTCATCTTCTAAACAAGTTTTTTGTTAATTATTTTTTGATATCTTAACATAGTGACTACAAAAAGTGATTTAAATCCTCCCCTTTATGCTTCTTGTTTGCGGACACCAGGTTGAGGCATCGTGAGCAGTCAGCCATTACAGGTCGCACTCAGGCATTCCTTGATATATGCACAGTGGACGTTTTGAGCATCATTTTGTATAAACATATACAAAAATCTGTGTTCATGCTTCCAATAAAAATTCTCTTTAAAAAAAAAACACCATATAGGACGTCGATTTTTCTCTCTCCAAAAACTATAGGTCGCAGAAGTATAGTTCTGTAGACATTGCTGATGTGATATACTCCAATTAATGAATCTGGTTGGACAGAGTTTATGCGGTCTTCATGGGATACCCTGTATGAGCTTCAGTGTGATAGGATGAACGGAAACGACAGCATAAATCAAAAATGTTGTTTAAAAATTTAGTATCTTACAATCAATTCGTATCTTACAATCATCGAAACCGTATAAAAAATAAGGCTACACTTCGATCTTAGCCAAAAGGCCGAGAATGACCACGATCTCTATTTTCTCCACAGCCTGACAAACTACATTACGTAAAGCCTGAGATAATTCCAGGCGCCGCACAAGACGCCAGATTACTATTCCGAAAATAGGTGGAAAACTTAACAAATGATCTGATGCCCATTTTTCATATTTTTGCGCCATCGAGCAATTAATTTTAACTAGAGGTGGGAGTAAAAATGAGGATAATCATTCATCAAAGCCTTTTAAAGGCACTGCAAATTAATAAAGCTCTAGCTTCTTCTATTTTTTCCTCTATTCAATTTTTTTTTCTGTATGTCACGGAATTAATCACTAGTTTTTGTTGTACTAAGTGACTGTTTCTGATCATTTGAAAATAATTAATTTATGAAATTTTTACCCATCAATAGCATGTTAAAGTCTCTTGCTTGCTGAATCGACACCTAGATACATTCTAAATCATTTATCCATACTTTGTCTTCTTATTGCTTCAGTATAGAGATACTTAGATTGCTACGAACCCAGTGGCACAACAGCCCATGCAAAGGGCAAGGCCTGAGATGCTCTTCTCAACCGTGGGCACTGAAGTTCAGAAACATGTGGCCCGTCCAAATTTTCATCTTAACTAAACACGGGGGTCCCCAATGTTTAGTACAGTACCCCAAGCACGCTTGTTCGTCTCAAGGGATATGAAAACGAAAAGTTTGGCCAATCTTCACCAGCCTTGCCAATACCATCTAGATAAATTGCTGAATGTTGATAACATCATTAGTAGATAAAATTTTTAATGAATCGTTTTACAATAAGCGTTTGTAAATTTTCTAATGGACATTCAAATTTTTCTGAAAGTTAAGACAAAAATTTTGTCTTTATTTTTATTTTAAATCCAATTTTATTATTATCTATATATTTAATTCATTCCGCATTTATTAATGAATAAATACAGTAGTCCCTCCCCCATTTAATACGGGTTCATATAAGACAGATTTGTTGAACACGGCGTAAAAATTGCAATCGATTTCGTATAACATGTTGAAAGGGACTCGTAAAGCACGGTAAAAGGAGACAGATGTTCTGATTTTATTACGCTTTATCTCCTATAATTAATATAACTTTTGAATAGTGACACGCTAAACATCATTATGTTTCTAAGGTGTGCAAATAAGTTTTGTATCAATTATACCGTGCAGTTCGCACTCCAGATGGAGTATAGCTCAGGACCCGGATAACACGGATTCAGACAGCATGGAACAAATCTACCGTGTTATAGAAGGGTCTACTGTATAATCTATTTTAAAATTGATTTTTTTCTCAAATTCAGAATTTTTTTATTAAGGCAGATAAAAATTTTATATGAAAATGTATTTTAAAATAATTATTTGATAACTTTAGTTCCGGTTCACTAATGTGACATCATGAAATGCTGACTCAGGCCTCCCAGTCTACATGGCAAGGGCCTAGCACCTTCATGGCAACGAAATGCACAAACCATTATAGACCACTCGTTTCCCTCAGTTTACAGATAAGATTCCAATTTTCAACAGAGTGGTCATTTTCACTCTTCTTTAAGGCAAAATAAAACTGACAGATGTACCTCAAACAAAAATAAAAATAAAAATAAAACTTTCTTAATGTATCCTTTATAAACACTAGCTGATACAGATGTGTTGTTCTTTTTTCCAAGAAATTTGTCGATGCATCGGTATATTGCGATCAGTAGTGGCAATGTATCTATATATTATTTTGAAACATGTTTTTCTTTCGACAACCGAATTGAGAGAACGGCTGGGTGTAAAAACTCGGTTGAGGTGTCTGAATAAAGGTCTCGGCCCGTAGATGTGCCATCAAAAGAGAAAATCAGAAAAAGTCGAACGGTTTAGGCGCAGTTTATTAACGCAGACGATTGATGACGCAGACGATTGCCTTAGCTCCGCAAGGTTTGATTTATTTGGAAAAATATTTGTTAGAAATTGCATCCGTTTGTAAATGTTGTGTTGCAAATGGTGGCAACAGTGTGTAGTGATAATAAATGTGTTGTTCTTAAATTCTGATTAGAATAAGAGCGATTAAAAAAAATAAATGAAAACCGACTTCGAATTAGCTTTCTTTTTTTGGCGCTTTATTGCTTATTTCCTTAATTTTTCCTATATATTAATTTGAAAACATGTTTTTTTTCCGGTATCCACTAAATTGGAAGAACAGCTATGTGTAAAAATTTGGTTGAGAGGTCTAAAAAAAAGGTCTTGGTCCGTAGATGTGTCATCTAAAGAGAACAATTTTTAAAGTCGGAGGGAACAGGCGCAGCGGAACTTCAAATGTGCAATTTTTCGCCATAGAAATAGCATTGTGGTTTATTAAATGCATTTTGCTGTCATAAAAAGCCTTCTTTATTTTAGCGCTTTATCGCTTATTAGCACTAGGGTGCTATTTCCTTCACGCCCAGACTTTGTCTACTCGACTCTGTCGACATGATTTGTGGACAGGGTTTGTAGCCATGATTTCTCGACAGGTTTTGTAGAGATGAACTGCCATGGTGAAAATCTTTTTAACGTGTTTGCCACATAACGCGAAACGGGGGGGAGGGGGGAATAAGTCTGACAAGGTTTGCGATTTTTGATAATTGGTCGCCAAGTTTGAAAAAAAAAAAAAAAAAAAAAAAACCTTAAAAACCGAACCATGCCTGGCGATGGTTGTGAAATAGTTTTAGTAGGCAATTTTAATATAGATTTTAATTCCAAAGATGTGTTTTATGCAACGAGAAAGACAAATACGGCACACTCATGGATTAAGATGCCCATTCCGAACAGTATTTAAAATGGTGAAGCATAGTTGGAATATGCTCGGCGAAGATTGTAAAACAGCTTTAATAGGCGATTTTAAGTTACATTTCGATTACAAAGATGTGTTTTATGGAACAAGAAAGATTTGATTCGTATTTTAACGCCCCCACTCTGTCGAACCTAAATAACCGCCACTCAATGGCGTACTTTACAGTCATCTGTCTCGGGAATTATGCGCAAGTTTCAACGCTCCCAAAAGAACTTAAAGAAAATTAAATTGAACAAATTAGCGATAAACGCACCAGTTAAGGAATTTAAATACACTTAATTATTAAAACTACTTTAATTGGCAACCCAAAATAAATAAATATGTAATGGAATGCTGTACTTACAGTTGTTTCAAATCACTATGTTAATACTAAATTATGGTTGCCACGTACAAAAAATCGTCGTGGTAACTGCATCATATTTCATTATCGCCATTTTGGTGAGAGTCGGAGCGTTAAAGTAAAAATGAACCCAAGAAAAACGAACATGGCATCCAGGGGCGTAGCCAAGGGGGGGTTAGGGGGGTCATAACCCCCCCATGAGGAATTTTTTGCCATACAAAATGTATATTCTTCACTCCCTTATCACACACATGTATGCATATATGTGAGTTGCAATAGTCGTAACCCCCCCCCACATGAAAAATTTCTGGCTACGCCCCTGTGGCATACTCATAGATTATGATGCACATTCCAATAAGTATTTAACGGGCAAAGTTGGAAGATGCTTGGCGAAAATTGTAAAACAATCTTAGTAGGCGCAAAGATGTGTTTTATGGAACAAGGGAGAAAAATACGGCACACTCATAAATAAGGATACACTTTCCAACTTACAGGAATAAGCAAAGAAAATATGGAGGATGCATGGATTATGATACGATTTTAATATGTTGTACTTTAGTGCGTAGTTAAAATCTGAAAGTGTTTCAGATTTTTTTACTCTTTTCTTTAATTTTTTCTATTTATTCTTTAATTTTTCTATATAAATTTTCTCTAATTATAATAAAGTGTTCGTCAAATTCGACGGGTTTCAGCTAGTCATTGTCGAATTTGACAAGCTTTCGGGTACCGCCTAAAAACCATTATTAATGTAATTTTGTGATACTCTATACTTTGAACTTTAAATCCGCCCTTTTAATGAAAAGTAAACTGTTATAAACGTCGTTATACTTATTGTATTGTGCTTGAAGTGGATTAATGTTTTTAAATCGCCCTAGACAGCAATTTATTGGAATTCTTTGGAGTGATCCTCTAAAAGAACTATAAATGTTAGTCTATTCAATGGGGAATTTATTTTGTAATCCCAAACAACATTTATCAATTTTATTTTATATGAAACTAGCTGAAGTATCCGTTCTTCGCACGGGAATGAATGGACTTTTTGATATTACGATTTGTGGGGATTACTATTTATTGTAATAAAGAGATATAGCAAAATGGATATCGCTTTATATTGTGTTCAATAACCATGCATACCGAATTTCAAGGCAATCGTTTGTACGGTGCAGAAGGCCATGCGGCGTAGCGCAATCTAGTGGAGAGTTTTAGCAAAACGGATACTGCGGAAATATTCTTCGCATTCAGATATCGATGAATACGAAATTTCAGGACGATCGGCAGGACAGCCCTGACGACGCGACATCTAGTGGCAAATTATATAGGAAAATGGATAGCGCCAAACTCTTCCCCGTGTTCAAATATCTATGTATCCCTATTTTCATAGCGATCAGTTGCAGAGTCAAGAAGTGATACACTGCAGCGCGATCTAGTGGTTAAATAAAGTAATGATTTGCTACAGTGCCGTCAAGTGGCGGGTTATAGCAAAATGGATAACGCCAAACTATTCTCATTGTTCAAATAGCTATGTATACTGATTTTCATAGCGACCGTTTGAATGGTCAAGAATTTGGTCTGCTGCACCGTCATCTAGTGGCGAGTTAAAATAATAATGCATTGCAGTGCCATCTAGTGGTGAGTAACATCAAAAGGAACACAGTTAGAATATATTCTTCGTGCTGAAATGTGTAAGTATAAGAAATTTTATGCCGATCAGTCGAACGGTATAGAAGTTGATGTGTTGCAGCGCCATTTAGCGGCAAGTTACAGCAAAATGGATACTGAAAAATATTCTCCGTGTTCTAATATCCGCGTGTACCAAATTTCATCGAAATCGGTTGGACGATATTCGCATAGTAAACGGCCAAACGGAATAGAATTCGACGTTCTGCTGCGCCACCTAGTGGCAAGTTAGAGGAAAACGGATAGCATAGAAAGCTTCTCAATGATAAAAGACTTAGGTGAACCAAATTTCATGGTGCAACGGTGCTGGATTTTTTCAACCTCATACACACATACCAACATTCATTTTTATCTATAACCAGTATCATTATATATCCCAGTCTCAAATAAAATCCAGTTTCAAATCTAAGCCTCGCCAAAGTGCCAACATACGCCATTTTGCAAGAGTTTTTTCAGGAAATCATTCGAAGCATTGACTTAGCAGCAATCAATATGGGAAATGGTTCGGCCGCCAAAAAGTAAAGTACACATTTATTTGAAAAGGGGAATCCCTTAATACAACCGAATTTTTTTTAATTATCAACTATAACGTGTTTTATTCATCGTTACTCCGATGTACTAAATGAGAAGATTTCAATTTTCTGAAATTTGGCAGAATTCCCCCAACTTAAATCAATGTACTCAATTGGCGAGAATTCTGAAGATAGATCGCTTGAAATCCCTTAATAACTGCATTATTTCTTCACGGATCATTAAAATTTAACGCTGTATTCTAATAAAACCTTTGCACTTGTTTTCAAAAATCTATTTCCTTAAGCTCTCAATAAATTGCGCAAAGCCGAAAACTGTGCAAACCGCTAGAACTCACTTACTCAAAATCAGCATTTGAGCCATTTTATTTTTTCGCCAAACTAAAAAAAAATTACATATTAGCCTCGGAAATCTTCAATTCTTATTGTTTTGCGTATAAAACATTTCATTCCTGCTCCGATTTCCCATGCACACGATATTATAATACAAAATTAATAATCTTATAAATATAAACTAACAAAAAAAATCATTATTATTCTTTCATTTTTACTTTGAGAATTTAAAACATCTTATTCGGCAAAATCGCCACACATGGCAACCACGATCCTTATTTCACACTTTTTTCACTACAGAGGTTACAATTACGGAAAGGTTTTTGCATGGAGAACATAAAAAATCTCTTAAATTCCGGGAACGGGTGGACTTTCTAAGTTTTAAAGTGGACTATGATTTATTCTATATTATTTTACATATCTGTGCAAAATTTCAGGCTGATAGGTCCATTTTTGTGAATTTGTATACAACTCAAATCCACAAACAAACAAACAAACAGAATTTCATTTTTATTTATAAGATAAGATAGACGAATATCTCAAAAATGTGTTTCAACAATGACTATCCACGGAGCGTCATGAATTGGAATTCTTTAGAATGGCTTTGTGGAGGAATTATTTAAATGCCACATAGACCGTTTATAATAGGTTATTTGGTGCATTCTCACAAATATTAAATTTATAATTTTCATACATTTATGTATTAAAATTTTTCACATTTATGGCAATTAAATCACGGGCGGATGGAGAAACAAACCGAAATCATAAACACTTTCCAACTTTATTGAAAAAAATGTACAGTCTCCAGACCGTCAAAAAAAAATTAAAATCTAAAATATTTTCATATTTAATACACACTAAAGCGCTATATATTAAAAGTGTATTCTAATCCATGCGTTGTCCCTATTTGTCTTCCTTATTCCATTAAGTTGGAAAGTGTATCATTATTCATTAGTGTGCCGTATTTTTCTTCCTTAGTCCATAAAGCACATCTTTGGAATCGAAATCTACCTTAAAATCGCCTACTAAAACTGTTTTACAATCTTCGCCAAGCAAATTCCAACTATACTTCGCCATTTTAAATACTGTTTGAAATGGGCATCATAATCCCTGAGTGTGCCATGTTTGTCTATTTCGTTCCACAAACACTACTTCAGAATTGAAATCTGTAGGGAAATCGCCTACCGAAACTGTTTAACAGTCTTCGTCAGGCATATTCTATAACTGTACTTGGTCTTTATAAATACCATTTGGAAAGAATATCCCGTAGTTGTTTTCCCTGTTCCATAAAACACTTCTTCGAAATTGAAATCTATTATAAAATTGCCTTCTAAATTGCCGCGTTTGCCAGTTTCTAGCCAAATTTGGAAGAAATCGCCAAGCTTTGCTCGGTTTTTGAAGACACCAAACTTGGCGATCAATTATCAAAAATTGCAAACATTTTGCAGCTTTCAACATTTTATTCTCCCCCCACCCCCCAACCTCGTCGTTATAAATTTCATAGCATTCTATGCAGATTTATGGCAATTAAATCACGGGCGAGTGGACAAACAAACCGAAATCATTACACACATCATCTGGCAAACACATTTGAAAAGCACTTCCCCGTGACAGTAGACAAGTTATGTCGTCGCTAAAAACCTGCTTGATTTTAATAGCACTGTAGTGCGAAAAAGAAAAGAAAGAAAAAAATCGATCTAAAATGTTTTGATTCTAACACAGGGTAAAGAAAGCGACTGTTTTTAATTCGGTGAGCTTCTGCTAATACTATAAAATCCCTGTATAACGAATCCAATTCGTGATGCTGACAACTTCTTTAAAGGGAAATTTCATAATGATTGAATTTGTAATAAATGAATTTTTTTAAATAGAAATATTTTATTTGTTAATATGAAATGCGCGTGATAAGGAAATTTATTGTAAGGAGATTTACTGTTATCCCTAGTATGTAAATTAATCTCAATAGACTGGAGATCAAATTCGTTATTCTGAAATGTTTATTTAAGTGAAGTCTGTGCTAATGAGATTTATCGGTATAACAAATTTCAAATGGCCGGTGGTCAAATTCGTTATCTTGAAATGTTCGTTACAGTGAAGTTTGTACTAGCAAGATTTATCGGTATGACAAATTCAAAGAGACCGGAGATCAAATTCATTATTCTGTAATGTTCCTTAAAGTGAAGTTTGTTGTAATAAGACTTTTCGGAAGGACGAATTTCAAGGGACAAGAAATGAATTTCTTCATTCGTAAATGTTCGTTGAAGTAAAGTTTGCTATAACGCAATTTTTGTGCATGACAAATTTTAAGGGATCGGAGATCAAATTCGCTATTCTGAAACATTCGTTAAAGTGGAATTTCATAACGACTAAAATTGTACAACATGATTTTCTTTTTTAACAGAAATTTTTTTCGTTAAATCTGAAGTATTCGTAAAAATCAAGTTCGTTCTAACGAAAATTTCCTGCTCTTGTCTTTGAAATAACCTTTAAAAGAAGCATTCGCTTTCTGTAACCTTGTCGGAGGAACCTGATTTTGATAGGAGAAAGATGACTTCATCCCTTTTTATTATTATTTAAACAAAAAAATATCTGTATCGGTCAGTGACACCATCGACCTTTACTCACATAGAGTTAAAAAAAATTAAAAAACAGAGAGAGTTAAAGTTAAGATAGGGTGCGACCGGAACGAATTTTTAGTCCCAGGTCGCGTGTGACGTAACGGAGTATCGATCGGTCGGCAGACAAACTCTGAGAGAGGCCTGTATCCATATCGGGGCGAATGGAAGGAAAGGTTGTCTGTGAGTCTGGGAAATACCCCTCCCCATTAGCAGACGATCATGCAGGGTAAATGATCCGGAATATGCCACCCTTCAACCAACCTCTCGAGGGCTGAAAATTGCTGAGGGATCGAAAGAAATGCAAAAGCTCTTCTTCCTCTCGCAAGCACAGAAAGGTATGTGTGATTTACGATATTTTTTTTTTTTGGATATTTCTCCACTGATTTTTTTATTTCCTCCGTGTTCTCTCTCTATTGATTCGAATCCTGTAATGTGACCCACTTTTACGGGGGAAAAAGGACGTCGAATTGTCTCTGGCTGCTTTGAAGAAGTCCGGAGTTGTGTTAACGCTCTGTAACGAAATGGATAACAATGGCCGACCTACTCCTTGCGAAAATAGCTTTAGCTTTCTCTTTTTATCATTACTATTAATAAATGGCCGAGCTTCCATACACTACCACCAGAGGTCTCTCGTGTTTTCTCAATGGAATAGTGCGAGTGGCTCTGCCTTAGTTCGATCTGTACGTTAGTTATGACGGGTTATTGACCAGAGGTTTTTGTGGTGTAGGAATGGAGAACTTTATGACTTCATTATTCACTATCTCGAAGGGAGTTGCGGATCCAATGTCTTCAGTAAAATGTCAGTATAATGAGCTCCGTTTATAGGATTTTTTTAAGATCCACAAATTTCATTAAAGCAAAATTATATACTACAAGTACGGCCACAAGGAAATGCCAGCATTAACGAATGTTTCAAAATTAACGAATTCCATCTTTTGTTCCTTGAAATTCTTTATACTGAGATTTTATTGCACAAGTCTTGCAATTAAAGGATTTTTTTTCGTTCATTCTTGTATGATTGTTCTTTAAAAAATGGTATGCTCTGGTACCTTGAGATTGAATGCTCTAGCATGCAAGTCATCATTATATAATAGTTTTTGAAGTGAGATACTAATCGGAATTCAGGATACGAGCTATCCATAAATGAAAGGGTGAACTTAAACTACACTTGTGTCCAAAATGAATGTTACAAACATAAAATCGTTAATAATAGAAAAAATACTCCCTTTATTATAACAAATTTGACGTAGAGATATACATACGTATTGTTATGGGAAGTTTGTAGAACATAACTATTAAAAGGATTAATTGTTCGTTAATGTACAGGTTACATAAAAAACTGTCTAATCAAGATGATATATTCTAAGTAATATACATCCTCTTTAACCCTTTAGCGCACGGTGTCCTCGCCGTGAGGACACAAAAATCTGACGTTTTGACTTGTCAGTCATGAAAAATAAATTTCATCTCTCTATTCTAAAAAAAGCAACGCCCGCTGTCAAGAGCTTGTTCCGCTATCTTCTACTAAAGGTGGGGATTTGAATTTCGAGAAACATGTCCACGGATTCGGAAAATTCTGAGGAAACTGATAAGCTGACTTAAATTTCGAAAATCAAAATAATTTTAGAAGATATTAATAAAAAATTGAAAAAATAAAACATAATAGTTGCCAGATTTGGCATAAAATCATTCATTCCTTTGCAACAAAGCAATTCCAAGTATGTGGAATTGCCTGAAATTGACAAACAAGTAATAGAGATTACACCCATTTTACGCCAAATTAAAAAGTATATGAAATAGATAACTCAAAGTATGTTACGCAAAGTTGACAATTTTCAAATAGTAAGTTTGCTTAGACAACAGGAGTTTAGAATGACGGATTATTCGTTTTCCCAAAACAGAATAACTACTGATTTTAAAAACGCCATCTTGGCATTAGGTACTATCTGGCAAAATGGTATCTTTCCAAGCAGGGTGAATCTAAACCACGAGTTCAAAAATGTTAGAACCCAATAACTTGAAAATGAAAAATAATTAAAATGCAGATTATTTTAAAGCCGGTTCGGTCCAGTTGGAGTATTTGCTACCAGTAGACATATTTGGTGGCGTTAACTATGCCATTATAGCAGTAATAGTACACTTTGTATATTTGCCAGCACGGCGAGATGATGTAATTCGTGGTGCTAAATACGCCAATCTGCAAAGGATTATGTATATGAAAATACGGATAACGGTTTTCCGGGAACCTTAAATGAGCAGTAATTATAGTTTGTGAGCATGTTTAAATCAAATAATGAAAAGTCGCCATTGGTGGCAAGCTATCCTAGCTGTTCCTTATAGTTTTTACCAAGGAAAACATATTAAGTACTGTTTGCTTAGAGCTAATAATTAACTATACATATACGCAAGTCGCCAAGTTATGAAAATTCGCCATAATTGGTTAATACGCAAGGTGTTCCATGGGTTCCACATAATTAAAAATAGTGCGAAGTTTAAATTTTTATGTTCCAAGTAACATGCAAGAACCAAACAATGTGTAGCTCGGTAACATTCTATCTGATCCAACCTTTGGGTTTTGTTTCTTGAAATTATGCCTTTTTTTACGAATAAGCCTTATTAGGGACCGAATGCCTCATACGAAAAGTGAGCGTAGCGAGTCTAAGAGCCTTCGCCCCTAATTTCTATAAAAAATACTCGAGGGTGACATAGTTACACGAGAATCCTTTACTTTTTAACACATAATTTACCGTAAAAATTGTCAGGACTATTTTTAACAGCACTGGCATCTGCTGACAACTGGAGAATACAATGGAAGTACATTGATATAGAAGAACAACTGGATAGACAGCCCAATGCTGAAAAAAGGGCAGTCGTTGCCATCACTCGATTTAACTACCAACTCATGGCGGTCTAACGAATTGTTCATCGGTGCACAAATCCAGAAACCATTTTTTGACACAGTTGGCTGTGCGCGCTCAGCATTATAGTGAGAAAATTTCAGAATTTCACATTGAGAACAACTGTTTTTTTTTTTTTTTCTGCGGAAATCCATCCGCCCATTGATAAACAATAAGTGCCTTTGAAACGACACAAGTATGACGGAAATTGGCGGCGTCAAAAGTTTGCAAAAACACTGTAAATAACCAATGACAGCATAAGAGAGGAAAGGAAAAATTTTTATATTAAATCTTTTATATTTTTATATTAAATTAATATTTTTAACTGCCCTACTACAAGTTCAGCATTTCTGGTGTCTATTCCAGTGAATTATGCTAATTGTGTCAAAGCACCTTCTTTCTGTATTACTTTTGGTTCTTTGCGAATGTTTAACGCCGCCAATTTACGTCATGCAAGTATCATTCAAACGCCTCTTATGATTTTTCAATGCCCTCATCGATTTTCGAAGAAAAAAAGAGGTAGTTGCTATTGGACAACTTCTAAATTTTTTCACTGTAACCGTATCCGTGAATGCTCTAATTGTTTTAAATAATCCCAATCTCGAGCGCATATTTTCAAATGTCAGCATTTAAAATTTCTTTTAGATTTGGTTGAGCATGCAGGCTGCTTATAGGTTCATTCATCGGGATAGTTTTGTGTGCAATCGCCCTGTATATTTTTTAATTTGTATCTTTAAAGTATATGTATAATAAAGTATATATATATATATATATATATATATATATATTATTATGTAAAAATCGGAAGTGTTTACTTGGACCTGATAAAGAAAATTTCAGTCATTTCAAAGCGAGAAATTGGTTCTGTGTACGGATATTTTGACTAACGAGCTCGATCAAGGGACGAATTAAACTCGTTTAAGGTACCACTGAACTTGTAACTTATAATTTTGAGTTCAAACCAGGAATTTTTTACAGTGTCTAAAATTTTTTTTTCAGGTGATATCCAGTACTTTCTTGCTGAACTTTCTGACAGGCAGCATATTTACGAAAGAAATATTAGCAATTTATATATTAACCTATTTGTACAGAGACTGTTATCATTTCCAATTTCTGCAGATGCCTGCTGAAATTAGATAAATTTCTAACGCGAACTGTATAACCAACTGATATTTCTTTGTTTAAAAAATCTGCGTTAAAGTGAAAATTTCACAAATCTCATTTTGCCATTTTAATTACTTTCTGGAAATAATATTCAACACTCGTGAACTAAGGATAGGTAAAATTAATAACACTTATGAATATTTACGAACAAGAGTCAAAATATTAAACTTTTAGCGTCCTATATGTAAGACAGTGGACACAAAAGAGTTAAAACTTTTAAAAGGCAGTCAAATCTTAACGGCTTCATGAAAATTACGCTGTTTAACTTATTTTGCTCCACAGTAAAAAATCTTCACTTGTAGATTCATTTACATAATAAGATAGGAACTGATAGATTGGTTTGGTTTGTGTGATTACGGCAACGCTAAGTTAGGGCAGTCTGCCAAGGATAGGGGGTGCCTTGTCAGGAGGACTTTCCAAGGGATTCTAACGCGTATTCACGTTACATCCGGAAAGAACCAACCAAAACTCCAGACCTTTAGATCGACAGCCGCGCAATGGGAGCCAAACCCGGGACCTTCACACTTTGGACGTCTACCATTTTCAGTGACATAACCTCTGTGCCATGGTGAGGCTACAAACTGATAGAAACCTAGCTTTTAAATCAATTTTGGTTCGTTCGGAAATGCTTGCTGATATAGTTATTGTAAAACTCTTCATTTGCTTCTTGAAATATATCTGTACAAATTAGCGTAATTTACATTAAAATCCCTATGTTGTTACTTATGGAAAGGTATTTTTTTGACTGCGGAAGCAAAATGAAATGGATTATTAATAGTCAGTACTTAAATTCAATTATATTAAAAGAACACTTTGAAGGGAGAATAAATTTTAAAATAGAAGATGATTTTTCTCATTTCAAATAATAAATTCTTGCCTCAAATTTTTATTTAAAACATTTGATTTTTTAATCATTTTTCAAAATCACTCTAAAAGTGTGTAATTACCATCTGTAATTTTAATATCACTACATAATAAAAAGTAAAAAAATACATGTGATAATATGTTTTTTGGTTGCGTCGTGTTCTTTTGATAGCTAATTACGTTCTTTGATTCAAAACGTATGCAAAAAAAGACCTCAGCAAGTTTCTCGAATGACATCATTTTTACACTACGAAAAATTAATTGCTTTGCATGTTTTTGAACTGAATATCTTTTCGATAAAAATCATGATAAATATTGTCTTCAATTCTCCAGGGAAAAAATCGATCTCATATTTTAAAATGTTTCCTCGTTGTTTTATCTTCTTATAAATAAAAATGAAATTCTGTTCGTTTGTTTGTTTCTGGATTTGATTCGTATACAAATCCACAAAAATGGACCTATCGGCCTGAAATTTAGCACAGATATATGTAAAATAATATAGAATAAATCGTAGTCCACTTTAAAACTTTGAAAGTCCACCCGTTCCCGGAATTTAGGAGATTTTTTATGCTCGCCACGCAAAAAGCTTTCCGTAATTGTAACCCCTGTAGTGAAAAAAGTGTGAAATAAGGATCGTGGTTGCCATGTGTGGCGATTTTGCCGAATAAAATGTTTTAAATTCTCAAAGTAAAAATAAAAGAATAATAATGATTTTTTTTTTGTTAGTTTATATTCGTAAGGTTATTTTTTTTTTAATTATAATATCGTGTGCATGGGAAATCAGAGCAGGAATGAAATGTTTTATACGCAAAACAATAAGAACTGAAGATTTCCGAGGCTAATAGGTAAATTTTTTTAGTTTGGCGAAAAAATAAAATGGCTCAAATGCCGATTTTGAGAAAGTGAGTTTTAGCGGTTTGCACAGATTTCGGCTTGGCGCAATTTATTGAGAGCTTAAGGAAATAGATTTTTGAAAACAAGTGCAAAGGTTTTATTAGAATACAGCGTTAAATTTTATTGATCCGTGAAGAAATAATGCAGTTGTTAAAGGATTTCAAGCGATCTATCTCCAGAATTCTCGCCAAATGAGTACATTGATTTAAGTTGGGGGAATTCCGCCAAATTTCAGAAAATTGAAATCTTCTCATTTAGTACATCGGAGTAACGATGAATAAAACACGTTTTAGTTGATAATTTAAAAAAATTCGGCTGTATTAATGGATTCCACTTTTCAAGTAAAGGCTTGATTTACTTTTTCACGGTCGAACCATTTCCCATATTGATTGCTGCTAAGTCAATGCTTCGAATGATTTCCTGAAAAAACGCTTGCAAAATGGCGTATGTTGGCACTTTGGCGAGGCTTAGATTTGAAACTGGATTTTATTTGAGACTGGGATATATAATGACACTGGTTATAGATAAAAATGAATGTTGGTATGTGTGTATGAGGTTGAAAAACTCCAGCACCGTTGAGCACCGTTGCACCATGAAATTTGGTTCACCTAAGTCTTTTATCCAGGAGAAGCTTTTTATGCTATCCGTTTTCCTCTAACTTGCCACCAGGTGGCGCAGCAGAACGTCAAATTCTATTCCGTTTAGCCGTTTACTATGCGAATATCGTCCAACCGATTTCGATGAAATTTGGTACACGCGGATATTAGAACACGGAGAATATTTTTCAGTATCCATTTTGTTGTAACTTGCCGCTAAATGGCGCTGCAACGCATCAACTTCTATACCGTTCGACCGATCGGCATAAAATTTCTTATACTTACACATTTCAGCACGAAGAATATATTCTAGCTGTGTTCCTTTTGATGTTACTCATCACTAGATGGCACTGCAATGCATTATTATTTTAACTCGCCACTAGATGACGCTGCAGCAGGCCAAATTCTTGACCATTCAAACGGTCGCTATGAAAATCAGTATACATACTATTTGAACAATGAGAATATTTTGGCGTTATCCATTTTGCTATAACTCGCCACTTAACGGCACTGTAGCAAATCATTACTTTAATTAACCACTAGATGGCGCTGCAGTGTATCACTTCTTGACTGTGCAACTGATCGCTATGAAAATAGGTATACATAGGTATTTGTACACGGGGAAGAGTTTCGCGTTAGATGTCGCGTCAACACATGAACTTCAGGGCTGTCCAGCCGATCGTCCTGAAATTTCGTATTCATCGATATCTGAATGCGAACAATATTTTCGTCGAATCCGTTTTGCTAAAACTCGCCACTAGATTGCGCTACGCCGCATGGCCTTCTGCGCCGTACAAACGATTGCCTTGAAATTCGGTATGCATGGTTATTGAACACAATATAATGCGATATCCATTTTGCTATATCTCTTTATTAATAGTAATCACCACAAATCGTAATATCAAAAAGTCCATTCATTCCCGTGCGAAGAAGGGGTACTTCAGCTAGTAATTTATAAAATTATTAAATTGAGATATCACTTAATGCATTTACAGTTTTCTGACGCAAATGTCATTAAAATCAATAATTATTAAGATATTCCAGTTAAAATTCTTTTAGATGTACAGTTTTTTATGTAGTGCCCCTAGTATGTACGTGGCTGTGAGTTATATAAAAGTCCAGATGCAGTATCAGAAGATTTTTTTCCTGTATAGGTACGCATTAAAAATTGTATGAATAAACACAAAATTCGCCGTCTGCCAAGTAATGGAGCCTGTGTAATATTCAGATACACTGCAAAGCTACCATGCGTTCGAAAGGGCTCCTAGAAAACCCTGCAGAGTAATCATGTTCACATGCATAAAGTACGAATCAGTTTTATGAATTCATTTCAGCCAATTATTTCAGACGCTGTAGCAAAATTTTAATAAACTTTCTAATTCTTTACATTAAAGTAAAGCAAAACCTTTATACCGATGTACATAAAGCTGCATTTTTGTATGGCACGACCGAATCTTAAGCAATTTTAGTAAAATCTCAACAATTATTCAAAAATGCGAGGAATTTCTAATTGATTTATTTTAATTTCAGCATATGTATGTATTTATCATAATTCTTAAATCTTTAAACGCGCGGTGTCCTTGCCGTGAGGACACAAAACTCGGACGTTTTGACTGTTGTCAGCCACGAAGAATAAATTTGATTTCTATAAAAATACTTCGTTATAGAAAAAAAAATAAACGTAATAAACTTTATTAACTTTATTATTACATATTATTGGCGTAATAAACCTTATTATTACACCAGTTTAAAAATGCGATTTAAAAAAGAAATGTGGCATGAGTTACCGTTGAATCTCCCAATAGTGTTGCAGGGTGACATTTTGCCCTATTGTACATTCTATTTAGGTTGATATAAGCTTTTTCTTCTTTTTTTTATACAAGACATAGTTACACGAGACATAGTTACACGAGAATCCTTTACTTTTTTAGCACATCCTTTCCCGTAAAAATGGTCGATTATTTGCAAGATTGTCAGGAGCATTTTTAACAGCACCGGCATCTGCTGAAAACTGGAAGAATACCATGGAAATACATTATATAGAAGAACAACTGGATAGACAGTCCAATGCTGAGGAAAAGGGCAGCCGTTGCCACCGCTCGATTTAACTACCAGCAAGATGCCGGTCGATCGAATCTTTCATCATGAGCCACAGATCTAGCGACCATTTTTTGGTCTCTTTTTGACACAGCTGGGTGCGCGCGCATGAACGTTTCGATCGACTTCGCCATCTTGCTGGCGAATCGTTCTCGCCATCTTGCTGGTAGTTAAATTGAGTGATGGCAACAGCTACCCCTTTTTTCAGCATTGGGAAATGGTTGCGCTTCAAAGGGTCAAATCGAACAAATTTCAGCTAGTTCAGTAGCACTGCGCTACCTTTGCCTGTACATGCTGTTTTTCCTTTAAAGCTATCACGATGCCAAGCAGCTACTATTCAGCCGCGGCCGCAACTTGGAACATTTCCTGCAAAATTTTCTCCGTCTTCTTTTTTTAACATTGATCTGTCGGTTGTATCGTCCATATTGTAACACTGCTTTATGTGGAAAAGCGGTTTCCAACAAAGTTAAAAGTATTTATTATGATTTTGGTTCGTCCGTACGCTAACTGCCGTAAATGAGAATCGATAGCTTAGCTAATTTTATATGTTATTCTTAAATGCTGTACCATGTACTCTATTGAAAATGGTGTATGCAGCATGTCTAGTTCTTCTACTCGAGTACTTAAAAGAATTCTAATGCACTGGGCTCTGTTGACAGTCGTTCTTTAAACTTTAAACAATAACTGCAAATGCCCTTTAAACTTTAAAGAATAAATTTTTATGAAATTTGACTATTTCAAACAAAATAAAATTGATATATGTTGTCATGGATTACAAAATACTGCTCTTTATCAAAAATAGTGTGCGTAGCATTTTAAGCTCTAAAAAAGTACTCGAAAGAATTCCAATACATGACGGGGACGGCCTTTGGCAGTTCAGAGACATTTATCCGTTTCAATCACTACACACTAAATATATGAACGTTTATAACAGCTTGCATTTAAGGAAAGATTTAAGTTCTTTTACAGGACCTTGCATGACTACATTAAGTGATATACAGTTTCTTTTAGGTCATTCCCAATATCGCACCAAGTTTGACGACCATACATCGCCAAATTGGGCCAGGAAGCATTATTAGGTTGGAAAGTATATATAATAATCCTTCTTAACTATTTATGCGTGTGTTCAGTCAGTGCCACAAACACTTTAAAATCTATTGATAGTATCAAATTGAACTCTTTTGCTAATGTTTTCTTTCTGATCTAAATAAATGAATAAAACTAGTCATTTTAATTTGACGCTAATGATATTGATAGTTAAGTTATGCTCTAAAAAACTTAAGATTGTTTACATGAAAATGTAGGTGTCGATAGTGATCATACTATAAGTTCGGAATGCTGGGAGGTTTTTTTTTCGTGAATTCAGCATTTAGGAAATCCTCTAAATATGATTTTATGTGCAAAATAACTGGCGTTGTGAATGCACGTTTTCTTAAGGGCCTAGTTTAAAAAAGGGAAATTCCATATGAACATGAGCTTGACCATAAAAAAAAATATTTTTTAATAAATTGTGTAAGAAATTATTCCGAATTGTTGTAGCTGTGTTAGAAACAGTTTATTTTGTGTAAAAGTTTCTTTTTATCATAGTGGCAACACCTCAAAGTCAGACATCAGAAAGTCAGACATACATGTTGTAGCATGAGTTACCATCACATAGTATAATTCAATAACCAATTTTATATACAAAACTAAATGATGTTTTGTGATAAGAAATATTCAAACTCTCATAAAGATTATTGTTCTTAAGAAGTAGAATTTTAGCAGAAATACAACTCTGATGTATGGGCAGAAAAGTCAATGTCTTTTTTTTTTTTTTTTAATAGCATGAGTTACCAAGCAATTTTTATCAATATTTCAAACAATTAACTAATTATAAGATTTTAAATGATTTATTGAAAAAAATAAAACAATTTGTAATCAGTATGAATTTTGTTGAAAGAAAAAATGCATTTTTTATTATTACGCCATTTTAAAAATGCTATTTAAAAAAGAAATGTTGCATGAGTTACCGTTGAATCTCCCAATAGTGTTGTAGGGTGACATTTTGACTTATTGTACATTCTGTTTAGGTTGATATAAGCTTTTTCTTCTTTTTTGTATTAAACTAGACCCTTCCCAATAAAACTACCATAACCGTCACTTCCACGCAGCTATGTAAAGTCATTTTTATTATTTCCAGACATACTGTAAATGTAAAATTAATTTTAAAATGCAGCTTCAGAGAAATTTCAACGTCACACTTCCAAATTTTCCAAGTTCATAGCAAAAATTTGCAAGTTTCCCTAACTTTTTCTGTTAAAGTAAAACTTCTTAACAATTCCAGCTTTTTCAGTTTTTCCTGACAAGCTGATAACCCTGTATACGCCAAAAAACCTTCCAGCATTACGAGCAAATACCATGATCATTATTCACACCCGCATTTTCATTAAAATATGCAATATTTATTTTTATTTATTTATTTATTTATTTATTTATTTATTTGGGGGGGGGGACTCATTTAACTATCAACAATAACACTACATTATTAAAATGCCCTTTTTTGGAGGGGGGCACTCTATAGTGAAAATCTAATCTCCAACTTACGGTTCACAAACAGAATTATTAATAGCTACGCGAGCATATTTCTACGCAATCATCCTTCTCGCATTTAACCGTTTAACGTGCGGTTCCTCACCGTGAGGACACAAAACTCCGACGTTTTGACTGTTCTCTCAGTCAAGAAGAATAAATTTGTTTTCCATGAAAATACTTGAGGGCGTCATATTTACACGAGAATCCTTTACTTTTTAGCACATCCTTTCCCGTAAAAATTGTCAGGATTATTTTTAATAGCATTGGCATCTGCTGGAATATGGAGAATACTATGTTAAACCTCTCGTCACCGAATTATGAAAAATCAGAGAAAACAAATCTGTCTAGCATTTAATGCATCTGAAATGCTATTATAAATCATGCAAAAATATTTTTTCTTATGTCGATTAATATTAGGTTTTTCTACTAATAATTTCTGAATTTTCCAAGCATTTTTTTATGCTAAAATTAATTTAAAAGGATACACATATTAGGTAAAGGTTGAGGAATAAGAAAAAAACTATACTTACCTTAAAAAGAAAAAAACGGTAAAAAAGCAGCGTAAATATTTTCTTAATTTTACTCCTGAAACAATGAAGCGAAAACTGTAAAAAATGATCTAAATTGACTAGTACTGCAATCTAGGCACGATTTCTGCATCTAGTTAAGAGCCTCATATACTTTCTACATGAATTAATGATATTGATATCACTGAAGAAAAAAATACTAAATTCAATTGTTGTCTCTCTAAATATTGCTATTTGAAGTAGGAGTCATGAATATGAGGTTCAGGGTGACGAGAGGGTTAATACATTGATATAGAAGAACAACTGGATTAGACTGTCCGATACTGAAAACAAAGGGCGGCCGTTGCCAATACTCGATTTAATTACCAGCAACATAGCGGTCGATCGAATCGTTCATCGCGTGCCACAGATCTAGAGACCCATTTTTGACATATTTTTGTTGTCAAAAAAAATCATCGCCATCTTGCTGGTAGTTAAATCGAGTGGGGGCAACGGCCGCCCTTTTTTGATTGTGGGGAAATGGTTGAGTTTCAAAGGGTTAATCGGATAAGCGATACAACAGTGAAACGCAACATCTCGTAATGTTCGTAATTCGCGGATCGTTTAATTTACCACCTTCCTTCTTGGGATCATTTCAAGAACAAACCTATCAGTAACAGTGAGGGGGGTTTCTCAAAATGGCGCCAATTAGTGTTCTGGTGCACACACACTCACCCACGGTTAATGAAGTGGTTCTAGAACTTCTCCCGGACGATCCCCTTTATATACATAGTTCAAACTCGCTGATTGGTAGGCATTGGAGATTTCGAACCATTAACTCTACCTAAATAAATTCTAGAAGCATCGACCACGAAATGAAAGAGGTAGAAATGTGTGGAATATTAAGCAACCGCATATTCGAACGCTTGTATGATGTAAAGAATTTCATTATAAATGTAAGAAATTTCGTTATACAGTCTTGCTGATTTCACTGTCCGTTGTTTATGGTATAAAGTACGTTAAATAAAATGTATATCTGTGTATTCCTAATCATATACATGACAATTGTATTCTAGTCAGTTTTTAAAAAAGTCCTTCTCTAAAAAATGAAACACTGACTAAGTGAAGGTTAGAAATTCGGCTTGCACTCGAATTCTCATTTTGAGGTGACTTTAAGCATAAGAAGTTCCAAAATAATCCAATATTTCTCCATCTGTGAAGTATTGGTATCGAATCGAATCGTACTGGAATTGAAATACAATACTTCAACGGCGATTTCTCGCAAAATTTAAGAGATATCAGTTCAACTTTGGAACTTGCTTTTGGTGCGGAATTTGGCTATATCTATTCAAAATTTGCTGAAATGGGTGACAGTTTTCAATATTTTATGCATAGCCCAAATAATAATTGTCCATAGACTTTTTTGCATTGAAAATTTCCATAGATCTTCGTCAATTGAAAGTCTTTTGGGTGACACTGTTAATAAACTACCCAGTCAATTGAGGTGCACAACTAGATACAGTCCTAAATACAAAATTTCAGCAATCTACAGCGAATGGTTTTGAGTAATGCGAGTTGCATACATATGTAGCTTATATGACGTACGTACAGACGCTACGCCAAAGCTGTTCAAAATGTGTTCGATCGAAATAGATCGTGCATGCTTAAGTACGTACATACGTACGTAAATTGAGACGTTACGCAGAAACTTGACAGGCTAAATTGGGGGATTGTCCAAATCCATTTTTTCATCAACATTTCCTTTACTCCGTAGGAGGCTAAAAACAAATGAACGCTCCAAGGAACGCTCCAACGCCACAAATGAAAGCTCCAAGGAGACTAAAAACAAATGAACCTGAATACTTTCATTTTTTAAATACGCACTAAAGTGCCTTATATTAAAAGTGTATCATAATCCACGAGTCGTCCCTAATTTTCTTCTTTATTTCATTAAATTGGAAAGCATATCATTATTCATGAGTGTGCTGTATTTTTCTTCCTTGTTTCAAAAAACACATATGTGAAATCAGAATTCAAATTAAAATCGCGTACTGAAACTGCTTTACGATCTTCTTCACTCATATTCTAACTACATTTTTTTTAATATATATAAACTGTAGCGTTAGCTAGTTTCTCGTCAAATATGTAAGATATCGCCAAGCTAGATTCCATTTTGGAGACTTAATTTTTGGCACCAATCTTAACGATACATCATCAAAAACCGCAAACTTTGGCGAATTTACACATTTTACTCTCCGCAACCGTATTGAAAAATGCAACGAAAACGTCTCGACGGAAATCGGTCAAAAAAAATATGTCGACAGAAAAACCCGGCGTGAACGAAACAGCACGCTAAAGGCCAACGCTCATACGAGTCCGTTCTCATACGCTAGAATGGCAACTCAATGCATTCTTCAGTATCATCACACCAGATTGCGAAGAAAAGACTCCTCATTGTGTGTAAGGCGTGGTTTTGTTCTTTCACGGGTTAGCTTTTTTCGGCAATCACGACTGGTCATTCAAGTCCCATAAATATTACCCTGCAGGCGCTTTTTCTTAAATAGCCTCTACGTGCAAATTGACTATTAAAAAACTCCCTTCACAGTCTGGAGCGTATGACAACGCACTCATTTGAGCGTTGGCCTTAGTGTTAAAACAATGAATATACGATGTAAACATTCAAGGACGAAGAAGCGGATGATACCGTATTTTAACAGAACCCAAAGTGTGTTTATCCAGCTTGTTAAACTTCCAGGCTGCTTTCGAATTCCTGAGTTAATCAAGAACAAACATGTTTGTGCAAAGGGCGTCTGCCCAAAACTGCACCAATTAGTGTTCTCGCATACTCTCTCGCAGTTAATGATGCGTCACACAATTTCTCTGGGGCGTCCCTTTATTGACTTTCCCTTGCGCAGATTAGCCTTCCTACCCCCCCTCCCTCCAAACCTGCAACGATTTCTTGATTATTAACTTCTATCCACCCCCTTTCCCCCCATCACCCCCAAACAATTCCTCAACATCGTAGAGAAAGGGTAAAAGGGGTTTATGGTGTTAAGTCATATTCTATCGAAATTTTCGTGGTGTAACGGAAGAAATTTTATTGAAAGTGCATGAACGTTTTCATATAATTCTACATACACTTGATTGTGTATCTAAAGCAAAACTGTTTCTGTAAGGGTTTTCCTTTCTTTGAAAAAGCGTTCTAAAAATAACTAAAAGCAAGAAATAAATAAATCATACCACACGCATCGATTATAAAACGCTTTTCAAGGCAACAAGGTTTCTTGAGCCAAATTTGGCGATGTATTATCGTCAAACGTGCCGAGACTGCGGAGATAATGTGGTAAAAACTGTATATCACTATTAGTGTAATTTTACAAGGCCCTCTAAAAAAATTTTAACGTTATTTCCATTATTTAATGAAGAATAAGATGTTATACGTAGATACGTCTATTATGGTGTGCTTGAAATAGATAAATGTCTCTAAACTGTCATATACCTCAAAGTATTGGAATCCTTTTGCTCCTGTAAAAGAACTATAAATGGTACTTGCACTATTTTCAATGGAGAACATTATTTTGTAATCCTTAATAATCTACATACATCAATTCTGTTTTATCTGAAGTAGAAAAACTTTGTTAAAATGCACCTTATATAATGAGTGACCATACAGCGTAATTGCGATTATTTTCGGTGTTTCTGTATAGAAACTATAAATGCTTCATACAGTATTTTTAATACGGTGCATGGAAGGGCTCGAACAAATGCCACGAACTTGGACCGAATAGTCGTGATGATCTCGCAGCAAGTTTTAAAACATCAGTTTTTTTTTATGTATACTATTAAAAAGAAAAAAAGAAACTGAAATCGTTTCAGACTTTTCCTAAACAGAGTTTGTCAGAACTTAACTTGCAACGATTAATGTTCTCGCACACTTCTCTTGTAGTTAACAAAGAGATATGAACACAAGGAGATGGTACCTATCTTAAGCAATGGACGAAATGAAGTAACTGTGTTAGTCTAAGAATGGCGGAACATTTTATTGGTTTCTTTTAAATAATAGTGAAAGATGCACGATTTTACGGATTAAAAAGTAAGATGCACAGTTATATGATACAATAGTTCTAAATACAAAATCTCAACATTCTGCAGTTAAAAGTTTTACAGTTATGCCAAATACGTATTCATTCTTGGTGCCTACTTTGGCGACATTACTTCTTTAAATTGGAACTGTCACCATAGAATAACACAGTCACATTGCAATGTGGTCGAAGCAATATGGTGGATCAGTTACAGTTTTGGCTTCATTATATCAGGTGGCTAATGCCGTCTCCTTGTACTAAAATCTCCATGGTAGTTAATGATGCGGACACAAAATTTCCCTATAACAGCCCTCTTCCTGAAGTCGAAGGTTTCTGGATGATAACTTTGCCGTAAACAAATACCTTTTGCGTTTATATCAACTTCGTGAGTCGAAATAGCGGTAAATGGCTGAACTTAAAACATCTTCATTCGAAAACGCACGCTACAAAAGACAAAGAATTTCATCACGAATATGTATTAGGGCCAGTTAAATCTAAATGGGACTGATGGAAAAAATGTAAATAAACTGTTGATTATTTTAATAGTAATCGCCGTAACATTACAATTACATTTAATTGTAACTTGTTTCACGGTAGGGTTAATATATTTACCCTACTGTGGAACAAGACGGACAATGCCTGTGGAAAATTTTTGGGGTTGCTTACTGAACTGTGATTGTACGCACTCGTGATCTCCTCGTCCGAAACAATTCGACGGCCACGAATGGGTTTTTTTGGGGGGTTCCAAAATTATTGAAGTTGCAAGGAGGGGGGGGGGGAGGAAGTCTGGACTGCATGGAGGATATGTATAATAGAGTTATCACATTCGCGTTAGTTCGAGTTATGCTTTTCGTTCGAACAACCTCTAGGGCCAACTTTCTGCTCGTTATCTTGAAAGCGAAAATCTTCAACTTTTTGCTTTCCGAACAGAAAAATACGAGTTGCACGAAATTCAGCCAATCAGAGTATTTCTTCCTCCTACGTCAGAAGTAGTCGAAAGAAAGATGGTGGTCTATATAAATACCCTCCAAAAAAATTTTTGCCATATAGAAATGCAGATTCATGTTAGGATTTGATAAATTAGACATCAGAACAGGTTGTCCCGTTAATTTCACGGCATCAAAATATATAATAGATTACTTTACTGAAAAGAAACTTTTCTTTGTTATCAGTACTTTCAAGATCATCTCGCCTGTGATGTGAATCATCACATATTTCTAATTACTTTTGCTTTCCTTTTACCTATTCTAAATTTAGTACTCTTTGCAATTTTTTAACTCCCATCTCTATCTGGAACGTTATTTAATTGTTCCGTAACTTACTTTGGTTTAAACTTCTACAATATGTTTAGCAGGCGTCGTCTGAGAATTCATTTTTCTCATCCCTTCCCACGGGGTTTCAATAATATTGCTTTGGTTTCAAAGTCGCCTTACCGTTCACCTCTTGGCGAAGCACAGTTAAATTTTGGTAAACACGCATTAAAACCTGACCACCTTCTCATTTTTTCAATCTGGCGATTTATTTGCCGGCCGTTCCTTCTAGCTCGCACTTATTTCGTCAGGTTGCCTTTCTGTGTTCTCAGACGTTTGTCACTGGCACTCAACGCTTTTGTCACGGCCCAAGAGGTCACGCTTGTATTTTTTCTGGGCTACCAGCCACCGTAAAATAATCTTTATTCTTTTTCAATAAAAGTTACATTAAAAGTTTAAATTGATTTGTTTTAATTTTTAAAGTGCAAAGTTCCAGGTTAGTTGCTAACGCACTGTACGCCATCAGTACGATCATTCATGTTCTCAAAAAGAAAAGGATGAATCTTCGCCGTCCAACGACATCATACCGCCTACAAAGTTGCTCGAAAAAGCTCCGCCAACATAGTTGACCCAACTTTTGATGCTAGTGTGCTAAGGCCTCAAGGGATTCCTAGCTAAATTTTTGCAGAGCAGTCGAAACAAACTTGGGAGGGGCGGGGTGTCGGATGCACACATGAATCGCTGACCTCATTTCGAGCACGTCTAGCAAGCAAATAGTAGACAATTGAATGTTCGCACTATTAATTTCCGATTCCCGATAGAGAGCACTTCTATACAAACATCTGTCTGGGTTACCAGCTTGCGCATTCCGTGCTAGTTATATATGTCAGTCTCGTTTTCATTTAACTGCCCCTTATAGAATGTAATCCTGCGGTCAAGAAGGGAAGGGTTTCGGAATCGAGACCCATTACATAAAAATAGACGATAATTCAGTAAAATTAGAAAGTCGTTTAAAAGAACATGTTTTATGTTATTGAATTATCCTTCAACTTCGTGTATAGTGCTTTTTATGCATCAAAAAAATTAGCATACATATTGAAAAAAAAAAATATTTCAAGGGTGTCTAAGTAGTAAAAAATCTAGGAACCCCTGTTTTAACGTGTATTCAAGTTACATCTGGAGAAATCCGCACAAAACTCGAGACCGTTTGATCAACAGAAGAAATCAGAACCATGAAACTGCTCAGTTCAGCTATCTCCATTCAGTGTCACTATAGGTTATGGGTCGAACAATATAAAGGGCCGTAGGTAACCTACTGGTTAAGGCGTTGGACTGTTGGCTGGAAAACTGCAGGTTCGATTCCGATTTACCACTAACGATCACCGCGTGCATGCGGTGTATGTGTACGCAATGTCCTCTTTACAGTTTCTGAGTCTAGCACGGTAACGGCTGAAATCTGATAGGCGGCTAAAGTGTAAAGGTCCCATGGTCGGTCCTACCGCTCAGCTGTCGATCTAATAGACTGTTGCTTTGGTCGATTTTCTCCAGATGTAATCTGAGTATGCGTTAGAAGAATTTGAAAAGCCCTATTACTAACCATTACTAAAACCTATTACTAACTAAGGCACTACCCTCACTAGTCGGATACCCTTCGTGCAGGCTTGTAATAACACAAAAACAGCAGCTTCTGAGAGATGCCAAGTTCATACGTTCTCCTTCTCATGAGGGCCAAATTTTAGACGGGAGGGGACTTGGCCGGAAACTGCAGGCCCGTCGAGAGACAAACTTGGGCCCGGGGGGTGGATATCTGCCGCCCCCCCCCCAAAAAAAATAAAAAAAATAAATAAAAGAGCGTACATGACGTCAGCAATCCAGTTTCATTTAGGACCTCGTCTCGTCTTTACTTATTCCAGTCGATTTCGGTTTTCGCGAATTCTATTTCTGTCTATACAGAATTTTTTTTTTTGAAAATTTAGCCCGGGCCCCCAGAAAACACGGGCCCGGGGGGGATTCCCCCTCTCGACAGGCCTGGGCATATGTAACTCTAATCGACACATTCAGTGACGTGAGCTGTCTTTTACTGACAAGTAACCAAACTAACACTCGATTACTAACTCGGCGTGTTTATAAATCCGGCGGTTTCAATTTCCTGCTTCCTTCTAGATGCCAGGGTTAATCAAGAGCACACATAACACCCCCTACATCAACACCGCAGTCTCTAAACCTACATCAATTCCAGTATGTTCCTGCATATTCTTCTGCAGTTAATGATGCATTGCAAAATTCCTCAGGAACATCCCTTATATTGACTTACATCCCCCACCCCTTCCCTTGCCCGAACCATGTTTGAAGACTTCCCATTATTAAACTTTTCCCCGAACATATCTCTGAACGTTCGAATCCGCCTGCCAGTTGAAGGGGGTTAATAGAATGGCGGAATATTAAACAGAACCACAATTCGGAATTGCATAATTCAGTAGCCGAAAGGCTTCCATTTCCGGTAGACAACTGTGATATAAGTTGTGAAGTTCTCTTGATTCGCTCTTATAAAAAGGTTTTTTCGTATTGATTGCTCCTTTTATTAATACAGTGCGTACCGGTTATAATAATATACCGGGATATAACGTACTATGGCTTATAACGTACCTAGGAGCTAGTTCCCGATTGAAGTCCTATATTTATTCGGTTAAAACGTACTTAACAAAAGTACATACTTCGGCTATAACGTACTTTTTATACCAAAGCCAAGAATAAAATTTTGATTTTCTTAAAAATTTTATTTCGTGTTCTGGGAAATTTCAGTACCTTCAAAAACACTCGTTGTCAGTTTTCAGATTCTGTAGCGAGATGAATTGTGTATGAATGAAGGGAGCGATCTTTTATCTTTTTCACCTGCTAGGTAGGGCTAAGAACAAGACCATGTTTTTCATTTGTCCTTCATCAATGTAAATGCTTTCTGTAAAGCCCTATCTATAATGATTCTGATGATAGTGAAGAAGAAACAGAGGAGTCTATACAAAGCATACCCGATGCATATGCTGCAAAAACATTATCACGATTTTTTGAATGCAGCAGTGATGATGCAGAGACTCTACAAAAGTCTATTATGGATGTCCAAAACTGTACTTTTAAAGTACTATCAGCCCATTTAAAACAAAAGAAAATTACAGATTATTTATCTCAATAAAAATTGTAAGTAATGTAATTGTAAGTAAATTCTTACAATTGTAATTGTAAGAATTTTCTCTGTTTAATTTAAATTTTAAAAAATCAGACCTGTTTAAAACACATATTAGAATGAAATTATGAGCCCACTTTCTCTTTTTTGTGTAATATTGAATCTTACCAGCGGTACTTCTTATAACGTACTTCGGCTATAACGTACCACTTTTTTAGGCCCGGTGAGAATACGTTATAACCGGTGTCTACTGTATTTTCCAACAAAGTTGAAATTCGTATATGATTTCGGGTGGTTTTTTTTCCCCTTGTTTCATCATCCATACTCTAATTGCCTTAAATATGCATCTTTTGTTTCGAAATTTATGTATGCTGTTACCTTAGTACGATAGCGTGTAATCCCATCGAAAATGGTGTACGTAATATGGTAAATAGTTCTACAGAAGCACACACAAAAAATTCCAATACATTACTTTCTATGGGCAGTGATTGTTCGAAGCGTGTTTTAGAAACAAAATAATTCTCTCCACTGAAAATAGTGTATGTGACACTTGTAGCTCTTTTACAGGAGCACTCAAAAGAATTTCAATACATTGTGCTGTATGTGCTGTCATTGCTTAAAATATATTTTAGACACATTCCTCTATTTCAAACAAACAAAATTAATACATGTTGCTAAGGATTACAAAGTAATGCTCTCCATCGGAAGTGGTGTATTTGGCATGTATAGTTCTTTTACAGGAACAGCTAAAGAGTTCCAATGCAATTGAGGATAAGATTATAAAAGCTTAATCTTCTATTAAAGATAGAAGTAAAACTTTTAAAGAACTACCAGGCCTTTCAAAAATTACATGAACAGCGATACAGATTTTTATATTTGATATGTTAGATATGATTTATATTTCTTGCTTGAGAAATTTTCTACGACCTTCCAAACTCTCCAGAATCTGAAAAGTCGCGGACTTATTTCTTTTGTATCGTAATTTTTGCGGCAGAAAACAATTATAACCTGTTGTAATGCATTTATTTTAAAACTCAAGACATCAACAGCAAATGTGATTGTTCTACTAAAAATGCACGAGCAGAATGCACACTTCCAGCTTCAAAATGAAGTGGAAAATATCGGGCTGAAAAACACTTTGTAGTGTTTGTCATAAAATGGTGCAATCACAAGAATCATTACTCACGAGTATATTTCGATTCGAGGGGAATTCCTCATTCGTTTCCCTAAACAATAAGGTGGGCGATGAAATTTCGGCACGAGGTCAATCGATCAAATAAAACTGAATGAATCACTTTCTACTTGCGTGAATTTTTAGTGATAGTTCGTAAAAAAAGGAAAAGACCCAACTCTAGAAGAAAAATAAAATAAAATAAAATAAATGTTGAAGCACTACTAAGCAATTTATTTGTGCATATATTATTGCTTATTCAGCTGTTATAAGCCCTTTGCTCCCTTTTATAACGGAACCATACAGGCAAAAGATTTCCTTTCTGTGTCCATCGTCGCCATAACAAAACATTCAGATATAGTAAAATCGCGGTCTAATAAATTTCAAAGGACCAATGATTAAATTTGTGCTGTATTATTATTATTATTATTATTATTAAAATATACACGGTGATCAAGTTAAAAGAGTACCCGATGGTTTTTCTTATAACCATTAACCCTTTAACACGCAGTGTTCCCGCTCTGTGAACACCAAACTCTGACGTTTTGACTGTTGCCAGTCACGAAGAATAGATTGGATTTCTATAAAAATAGTTGCGTGTGACATAGCTCCAAGAGAATTCTTTACTTTTTAGCACGTCATTTCGCACGTAAAAAAATTGTCGCGATTATTTTTAACAGCACTGACATCTGCTGAAAAATGGAAGAATGCGAGAACAGCTGGATAGCTTGCCCAATGCTGAAAAAAGGGCAGCCGTTGCCATCGCTCGACTTAACTACCAGCAAGAGGGCGGACGATCGAAACGTTCATCGCGTGCCACAGATCTAGAAACCTTTTTTTGACGCAGCTGGCTGTTCAGCATTGGGAAAGGGTTGCGCTTCAAAGGGTTAAATATGACAGGTGTGGTAACTATTCCAACACTGTTGAACTGTTACAGCTTTATTTGTGAGGTGAAAAGAAATGGGGGCGCGCAATGTTGCTTAATTCTCTGATAAATTTTATTTCTGCGAAACATAATTTAATTCAATTGTTTTAAAATATCATTCCTTACAGCAATGTTGTAAAGGTTCACCACCATTTTGAATACAAACATGAACACGTTGAACCAAGTTTACTGACACTCTTTTCAACATTGTCGGTGTTATTGGCGAGATTTCAACAGTTAAGGTTTATTTTAATTCATCGATGTTTGCAATAGTTCTCTGATAAAACCTACTGTTTCCGTGTTCAAATACCTCACAAATAAAGTTGTAACAGTCCAACAATTTTTGGAATTGTCTACCACTTTGAAATATAATTGCTTGAACCTTCTTTAAGTGTTAAAGTAGAGTTGCCACTTCCGTCAAATTTAAGGGTTATAAGAAGAACCATCGGGTACGCTTAAATTTATCACCTTGTGTGTGTGTGCATTAAAAGTTATTTATAACCCCTGAAAGTAAATCTATGTCCAATACAAAATAACCAATAAACAACAAAATAAATATACAAAATACCAAGCTTTATCAGAGCGAGCTTGGCGCGGTAAATTTATAAGTTTCTAGCTTGGTGCCTGGAGATTCGTACGTGAAATCTATTGAATTATTTTAAACCATGAAAAGCATCCGAGTTCAGTATTAAAGTGTTAAAACAGTAACGTTATTCTTAATCAATTTTTTTTATACAATTCAACAGGCACTAGTTCTGGATAAATAATATAATATATGTTCTTATACAACTGCGTTCATCGTCAGTTTCCAATACAGTATACTCACTTTTTTGGTTTTGTTTGTTGTTTAACTAAAATAGGTTAATGATAAATTATTGTTAAACTTAAAATTTGAAGGTGGGCTGATTTTCGCTTAAGTACTGTTGCTTTTTATCAAAATTTATGTCTTAGACTACTCTTTAGCATGCATAGAAATTGTTTTTAGAGGGCTAGTCATTTGTTTGTTTAGATGATTGATAAATAATCTACAGACGAGGTAGTCTATATGAGGAAAAAAATACACATGCTTAGCATAAAATAATACATTTTATTGAGCATTTGGGTACAAAAGGAAAAAAAAACCAATTTAAGCATGTGAGAAAAACGAATAAAATAGTTTCTCCATGAAAAAAAAATCTTTTTAATAGGGGGTATGATTTCCCCGAACTGCCAACAATGTTGAACACCTTTGAGGCATGGTATCAATGAGGCTATTGAGACTATTAATGAGGAATTGGGGGTATGCTGTCCCACTCCTCCAGAAGAGTTATTTCCAGTTCTAGAAGAGTATGTGGGGGTGGTAGACGGCCAGCAACTCTTCTCCCTAGATTGTCCCAAACATGTTCTATTCGGTTCACGTCCAGAAAATACGCTGGCCATTCCATTCGTACGATATCTTCCTCGAAAAGGAAGTTATCTAACAAGTGTGCACGATGTGGCCTGCAGTTGTCGTCCATAACCATGAAGTTATCTCCAATTGTTGCAACATAAGGGACTGCAAAAGGTCTGAGAATGTCATCCCTATATCGACGACTGGTCAGAACTCCATTCCGAATGAGTTGAAGATCGGTGCGCCCATCAATGAAGATACCACCATAGACCATCAGTCCTCCACCGCCAGATCTGACATTTTCCATCACGAAAGCGGGGGTGTTTCTGGTGCCACATTCCCTCCAGAAGAAAGTACGCCTCTTATCAAGATGAACAGAAAAGCGGGACTCGTCGGAGAAAAGAATATTGGGCCATTCGTTTCTCGTCCAGTTGACATGCTCTGTTGCCCACTCCCTGAAGGCCCTACGCGCGCGCGCGATGCCTCGCTGTTAACCTAATACATACCATTGGTCGGCGAGCATAAAGATCTGCAGCATGGAGTCGGTTTCCGACAGTTTGAGTTGAAACTCTTGTGCCAGTAGCCGAATGAAGTTGTTGGTGAAGAAGAGTGGCATTCATATTTCGGTGTGTCCGAACCGTCGGCGTTATATATCGATCTTCACTGGGCGTTGGTGCAAATCTATGATCTTGTCCTGATCTTCTTCTTGCATTTCCAGTCTCCATGAAATGGTTCCAGATCCTTGATATCACACTTTGTGCGACTCCAATGGCTTCTTCTACTTCGACTTTTGTTTGGCCCCCTTCTAACTGACGAACAACTCTCCAAGCTTCTGATTCAGTTAAAATCCTTCTTTGAGACATCGCACACTTCAAAACAAAGTACTTATGAAATATCGATCATTCTTTTCCACTTTATCTTTTATTAAGTTGAAAGCCAAATTTCATTCGCTGCCACTAAAGCATCGTTTTGAAGTCAAACTAAAAATTTACATACTCGAAAGTTTGAAAATATGAAAAATTTACATTTTTGACTGTCTTCTTCCATTTTCTGCAAAAAAAAAAAAAAAAAAAAAAAAAACCTGTTATATCTTTGTTTTATGTAAAACTTCCAGTGTATTTATAGATGTGCTGTTTATAGAATTCTAAATAATAGGAGAAACAAAATATAAAACAAATAAATCAGTTTTCTTAGTTTTTAGGGGAAAGGGGGGGCACAGTGGGACAGTTTTTACTTGTTTTAAAATAATTCCTTATCTTTTAATTAAAACTAAAAATTAAATACGGAGCAATATTTTGACAACACTTAGCATTCATTCTTTTTCAGAAGTTATCCTTATTTTATTCTTTAAAAAAAGTTTATTTTCAAAGAGTACTCCAGTTGTCACATTGTGACCATTTGCGGGACACAATGAGATAGGGATTGGTTTACAGTGGGACAATAAGTAAGACATACGAAATCGGGTGTATTATGCAACATATTACTATTACTACAATTAAATGCAGGTCAAGATAAATACAACACCGAAGATATGAAAGCAGTTTTAAATAACAATCCTTAAAAATAGTTATAGTGACGAACACATTTAAAAGTTGCAAAATTCTTTGCTCAACAAAATTGATGAATTAAAAATAGTAAAGCAAAGTAACATCAAATTAACAGTAAACGGTAACAAAATATTTGCAAAAGTTCATTTTATCATCGAATAAGATCGCAAGTCTGTTCGAAATGAGAACTGTTTCAATCAGTGCCGGATTTCGATGTGTGGAAGCCCTGGAGCAAACAAAGAAGTGGCGCCCCCTAATAATTTTTTTTAAAAAGTTAAAGAATGTTTTCTATTACCTATGTGTTGAAATGGGTTCAGCGTTAACACAGCCTAGGGGTCCAGGGTTCGATTATCGTTTAAGGTAGATTTTATTCACTCAAAAAATAATGTCTATATTTCTTTTCTGGTGTTGTACTCTTAATATAACGTCTATATGGCTTGCAATAGATCACATTCAATACTAGTAGTATTTGAAATGTGTGCAAGAACCAGTTGCTTCGTATCTGAAACCTTTGGGGATAAAAGTTGGGATGCTACTTTTTTATTATTCGGTGTTCATAGGAAATTTTACGTAAAAATCACTATTGCGGGAGGCCCGGGCCTACAGCCCCGGTTGCCCTAAGCCTAAATACGGCTCTGTGTGTCGTTGTTCTTTCTGTACCTCCACAAGCCATAGGTTTATATACAGTGAGGCACTGTATCCCAATCAGGATGTCCTTCAAATACAAACTCAAAAGTTGTACAAAATTTATCGATAGAATAAATATCATTACATGCATGCAATTAAGAAATTTTAAGCTTAAATTAAAGCAAAGATATTAATTATTGGATAATAATTTACTGCTCAAATTCTAAAACGTAAAACTTATTTGATTTTTCCAAGTGTGATAGTAGAAACAAAAATGCCTGCAACTTCCCTGCAAAACGAATTGTGACAATGGCTAGTTTGCACAGTGTTGCAATAGCAGTTAACTAAATTATGGATTTTTTTATATTTTTGAGCTTTTGAATTATAGAAAAATATCTATCGTCCCACTGTACCCCTCCCCCCTCCTAAATAGGGAACAATTTACGCTTTTTTTTTAATTATTCTGTAAACTTTACACAGCGATAAATTATATCAACAAATCAAGTTTTTTTAAATTTAAAAATATATTTCTTTACAGTTTTTTCTTCAATACCTCGATACCGTTTTTGAAATAATTCATATAACAAACAAGCTCATCTTCAAAACCTTTTACACTTTTTCTATTTAAAGAGCAAAATTTGATAATTGAGAAATTTATTTGAAAGCATTGTTTTCTTTAGAGTATAGATTAAGTTTTTCTTACATGAAATGTCTGGAAGAAAAAAAATGATGTATAAATTCAATATTGTGTCGCGGCAAGATATTAAATCTGTACATGACCAAAACAAGAAACACTTTTAATTTCACATTGTTCACAAAATATGCTTTGTCTTTAATTAATCTCTCGATAAATACATCAACCAAACATTTGTTTTTGATAGTTTAATAACCCTCCAATTTAAAAGCTACTTACATGTTTTTTTTCTTCATTTGCTCTCACATACACTCATTAAATATTTCACAAGGTCTTTTTTTTTACCTGAGCAGAAGCTGTGTTCTACAAAGTGCACTTGAATTTTAAAAAACAGCTGAGACACTTTCTGAGCGATTTGTCTGGTGGACGGATAGATTGTTAGGAGGGAGTAAATGAAAATAAACATTTCTTCCTAGCGCAAAATGACAAGAGTACAACTTAAACACTAAGATGTTTAAATTTTCAATTATTTTTTTTTTATGTACAGGAATTCATTTTTAAAAAGTATTCGAACGGTGCAGTGAGTAATTTACTCAAAGAATTAATCCTTCAATTACAAGATATAAAAATTGCAGAATTTAATTAAGTAAACTGAAATGTAAAATAAGATGGAATTGCGTTAAAAATTCTACTTTTTCTGGACGGAGGAAATTGCTTTAAAAATTCTACTTTTTTTTTTTTTTTTTTTTTTTTTTTTTGACAGAGGAATAAAAAAAAATTTTAAATCCTGAAAAGCACGTCGTATAATAATAATGCTCGTGTTTATTATGTATACTGGTTAATTTCTAACCTTAACACATAGATGGCATTGCGCTCAAAACAAAGTTAATAAAAATTAATTTTTTTGGAGGGGGATGGGGTCTTTGATAGGATATTCATTTTAAAAATTAGTTTACAGTAGAGCCTGTCCCAAACAATAATCCATTTATTTTGTTGCATTAAACGGGTCGAATTTCGAAGGAAAAAAAAAAAAAAAAGAACATTTGCTAGAATTCAGTCGTAACTTTTTTCCTGACCCTGCGTATGTTCTAATTGACTGCTTAAGAAAATTAGCTAGAGTAGTTGTTAAGCGTTTGTGAAATCGAAATTGTGGGATGTGGGAAGTTGCGAAATACAAGTGGAGGGGGGGGGGGGTACATATACATTTTAATTTTGACCCAATAATTTTGAATGTTATGAGTTTTGTTATAAACAAGAAAGATAAGTCACACCAAACGCGTTGATCATAAAACATTTTCCATAAAAATAGTCTTTTTTCTACCCAGTTTGGTGATGTATCGTTGTCGCGAAAATAGCCTGTAAAAAGCTGTCTATCTCTATTAATGTGATTTTGCCACACCCTGTAAAAGAACTTAAAATTTTACTGTAAGCTTTAAATATAGATTAAGATATTATAAATGTCTATGTACTTATTTCGCGCTTGAAATGAATGAGTTATCTCCTAATTGCCATGAACCGCCATGTATCGGAATTCTTTTGAGTGCTCCGATAGAATTATAAATGCTACATACATTACTTTCTATAGAGAGTCTTATTTTTAATTCTTAATAACGTACATCAATTTTGCTTTGTTTTAAGTTCGTGGAGGTCTTTAAAATATGCTTTAAACTATGCCCATGGAGCGCCATACATTGGAATTCTTTTCGATGCTCCTGGGTGATTTTAATAAATGAAGTTTAAAAAAAATAAAAAACATGCTTTAGTGATAAACTAAATAAAAAGTGCAAAAATAATTCTTAATATAAAAATTAATTAATGAACGAAAAATAGTTTTACTGTGAAAAAAAGTGTGAGGCGCTTTGTGCTATATTTTTTGTATCATTTTTTTTACTAATCGTACCGATCGAATATTCTCAAGAACTGAGATATGGAGCACCCCACGCTTTTTTCACAATAATACTATTTTTCGTTCATTCATTTATTTCTATATTAAGAAATATTTTTGCATTTTTTAGTTAGTTCAATTTATCACTAAAGCGTGTTTTCTAAACGATCAGATTTAATTTAAACTTTGTAGACATATCAAGGATCGATGACAATACAATAATTTGATAAGTTTATCCCATTATCCTGATTTTAACACGCGTTTATTAGCTTCACCTGTATGTATGTTTGTATGCTTGTATGTTTGTAACAGACACCTTTGAACTCGATTTTGACCCACTTCAAAAAGTCAAAATTTTTTTAACTTTGTAAACATATCAAGGATCGATGGCAATACAATAATTTCATAAGTTTATCCCATTATCCAGATTAGGGTCGTCAGAATTAGTAATTTTCTTAGAGATCCTTTGCGTGAGAGCGAGAGAGATGGAGCAAGCGCGCGGTCTACGCATTCATACCATTTCGGCACTCGGCTCAGCACAATGGATTAGAACCTCTCTCGCTATTGGCAACTGTATTCAATGGTATGTTTGGGTAGTTACGTTTTCGGAATCCAAATGGCGAATCTAAAATTTTTTTACATGGATGTTTGTGTTTATTGTAGTCCTCATGAAACTTGTTAGTTGATTAGAGACCTATTTTGACTTTTTAGTGAGGAAGATGGCATTTAACTGCAGGTTAATTAATACTTTGGTGCACAGCGGGGGCGTAGCCAGTGGGGGGATGTGAAGTGGCTGCTGCCCTCTCCCCCCAAAATGGGACCCTTTACTTAGCTTACAATTTGATATTAAGTTTACAATTGAACTTTAGCTTTAAATTTGATACCCAGCCCACCCCGAAATAAAATCCTGGCTACGACACTGGTGCACAGTGAAAATAAATTATCTGACAGTTTGTACTTTCCAACTTAGTGTTCCTTAGTGTCTTATGAGAAATATCGAAAATTAAAAAAATATATAAATTTTAAATAAATACAGTTTAAATAACTAAAAAACACGCTTTTATAGCAAATCGAACTAAAAAGTTAAAAATAAATATGGTTTTAAAAAACTAAAAAACACGCTTTAGTGATAAATTGAACTAACTAAAAAGTGCAAAAATAATTCTTAATGTAGAAATAAATTAATGAACGAAAAATAGTATTATTGTGAAAAAAGCGTGGGGTGCTCCACATCTCAGTTCTTGAGAATGTTGGATCGGTACGATTAGTAAAAAAATTATACAAAAAATATAGCACAAAGCGCTCCACACTTTTTTCACAATAATACTATTTTTCGTTCATTAATTTATTTCTATATTAAGAATTATTTTTGCACTTTTTAGTTAGTTCAATTCAACACTAAAGCGTGTATTTTAGTTTTTTTAAACTGTATTTATTTTATTGGGATTTTTTTCCTCAGAAAATGTACTGAAGAAAATTATTCGACAAATTCAAATTTCGTGACGATCGAAATATTAATAATATTTTTAATAAATTCGTGAACAAGACATAATGTAATTCTTATTTAGAATTGATAGAAGCAAAGTCCAAAAATTCCAACATTTTTTAAATTAGATCAAATCATTTTTTTATGTCGTGTATTTAACAAAACGCTATATATTTCGCAGGGTTTCATTGCTTTTAAATAGCAATGTATTTGTTTCTGTTTATTTTTCCTCTTAATTTATATCTTAATTGATTAAAAGAAACTGCAAGTTCGATACTTCTAATAAGGAGTCCACAAGAGAGACCAAAAAAAATTTTTGAATGCATATAACAAGTGTAATTGAAATTAAATATGTTACTTTGCTTATAATATTTTTGTTTAAATGTGACTCATGAAAAGCAGCTGTTGGAAAGAATTGAGTTTATCTTTCGGCGTTTCCAAAATCAATATTCCCTTAACCGGTTAAACTAACAGACAGGGAGGGATGAAACTGAAATAATCTCTGATGAGTCTTTGTCTAAGTAAGTCGTACATTTATTGCAGAACTAAAATATATACAAGAGATTAATATATTTGTTAAGAAACAAAGAAAAGACAAAATACACTAGTAACAAAAAACTCTCACTGAACAAAAGAATTTAAACCACGAACTTAACGCTCTAGAAAACTTCTATCACTCTCTACTTTGTGTTTACTCTTCATGGAGTTAGATATTTTTTTTTCTTTTTTGCCCTGAATGTTTACTTAATAGGCTTCTCATAAGAATCTATTCACACTGCTTAAACTGCGGCAAATGGCGATACTTTCAAAGCATTTTTTTCTAAGTCTCTTTGTATTATTTCTTTTGATGCCATGCTATCTTTATATTGCCCGTCCCAGTAGTAGTTGTATCTTGCAAGGCGTAAAGTTTTCCATTTAAAAAAAAAGAAAGAAAACGTAAATAGTAAAAGCTACGAAAAACGTCAAAATTCTATTCATGCATAAACGGGTGCTTTGAGGTTTAAAACACCGGACAAGAATTAGTTAAAGGGAGACAGATATTTGTGTTTATAACGATATGTAAACATGATTTTTTTTTTTTACTTTTTGCATATTTGCCTAGATTTTTTAATGAAAAATGTGTGCTTAGCAAATTTATCTTTTACTTTTCATTCTGCTTTTAACTTTCGACAGGTACAAAAACGGGCGAATTTTATACTATTTGAACGGTTCATTAGGTACTTGTGCAGTACACTGTTACAAATTTAGCGCAACATTTTACAAAAACGTGGTTTTAGATAAGTTGGCAGTAAGGGGAAACTTTACATTAGCTGAGTTGTTTCAGAACGCTAATTTAATACTGAACTTTTTTTTTTAAATCGTCAACGTCACTTTTTTTTTTTTTTTGACAGCTGACACGGAGTTTTTTATTAGATGAAACTTACTATGGAATGGAAAATTTTAACCCTTTGAGGCGCAACCCTTTCCCAATGCTGAAAAAAGGGCAGCCGTTGCCATCGCTCGACTTAACTACCAGCAAGATGGCGGACGACCAGCAAGATGACGCTGGCTGTACGGCACAGCCAGCTGCTTCAAAAAAAGGTCTCTAGATCTGTGGCACGCGAACAACGTTTCGATCGTCCGCCATCTTGTTGGTAGTTAAGTCGAGCGATGGCAACGGCTGCCCTTTTTTCAGCATTGGGCAATTTATCCAGCTGTTCTCGCATTCTTCCATTTTTCAGCAGATGTCAGTGCTGTTAAAAATAATCGTGACCAATTTTTTACGGGAAATGACGTGCTAAAAAGTAAAGGATTCTCGTGGAGCTATGTCACCCGCAACTATTTTTATAGAAATCAAATCTATTCTTCGTGACTGGCAACAGTCATAACGTCAGAGTTTGGTGTTCCCAGAGCGGGAACACTGCGCGTTAAAGGGTTAAAAAGTTATGTAAATTTTCAAAAAGATCCATTTTTTATATACCATGGACCCCCTTTTTTCTGTCATTGGCATGACCCTCTTGCAGGTTGAAGGGATTTATATAGACAATTTTAGGAATCAATGCACTAGTCCTACAGGTTGCTGCGCAGAAACTTATGGAAATACTTATCAACTTCTCCACCAATGCCATGGTTCCACTGTTTGTTCCAATTACCATTGAGGTATTCCAATTGATGGTGAAAAGTTGGACCAATAATGAAATTTCGCCAATTGTTGTTGTTTTTAAAAAATCAAATGAACTGGTTGTTGGTACGCTTGATTTTATGATTCCGTCAAATGGGGCACCTTCGAACGAAAAAATTTTAAAATGCATGTAAGCCATGCTATTTATTGCAAGTTCGTTTCTGTCTGTATAACACTGTCAAATCACAGCATACTGGAGAAGTGAAATAAACTTGGAAAAATGCATTTTATCTTTCAACCAAAAATCTCGTATTAATACAAGGCAAGCTCTTTGTATGCTTTTTATACAAAATGTACGCTTTTACTTTGTGTTTACATAGTGTATACTTTGAACATTTTTTATGCAAAGGAAGCGCTCATCCATTATGTATTGACACACCGATAGTCTACAAAATATTCAGTATCAGGATGTAATAAATAATCAATAAAACATCTTTCATATGAATCAACTTCTCTTTTGTTATTTTTCAAATTTTTTGAGAATGGGGCCCACTAGTTACATGTTTAAATATCTTTTTGAGTGTACATAATTAGATGCATTTCTACTGGAGGGGATAAAATCCCCTAGCTCAACAGTGAAATTAATAGAAATATTATTTTAATTTTTCCTCCTTGTTTTTATTCAATAGAATGGGATGAATCGCTTACTGGCTTCCTTTAAATATTCTTTTACCTTTATCATTCCAAGAATAAAGAAAAATGTTTTTCGACTGGCTTGCTCCGAACAAATATTTGATCAACCTTACCAAGTAATAAGACAGTTCATTTTCCTTCATTTAAAAAAAAAAAAAAACTCATGCGGACACCATATCACTTCTTTGTACCTCTGTTAAATTATATAAATTTTGATGCACTTCATTCAAACTTATTTCATTTGAAAGTGGGATACAATAACTCAATATTATTAAGATTTGCGATTTCACGACAAATACCAGAGATATCACCAAGCTGAATTCAGTCTGCGAATCTAATTTTTGATGCCAAAAATTTTAAGGATGACACAAGCAATAATTGACCACATGCTTTTAATATATTGAATATATCCATAGATCTTAATGTATTGAAAGTCTTTTGGGTAACCCTGTCAATAAACTTTTTAATAGATTGTAATAAAAGAGGGAAACGTGCACAAGTGCATGTTGCAGCAGTCCTAAATGTAAAATTTCACGTAATTTGATTGCCCCATAAATAAAATCGCACCAAATGTTGTCAATCTTGGCGACTTGGTCAAAATAGCGCTAAGTTTAATGCCAAAAATAATTTTCCCAAAACTAAATCCAACGAAATAATATTGCCAATATCTTGGGTGGAGGGTGGGTGGAAAGCCAACCTTTATCCAAATCGTAAAGGATCCCTATCTTGCGGTCGAGTTAATCACAAAAAAATGCAAAATTTAATTATATGACATTTGAAAAGCTAACTGTAAGCCAAATCCAACTACAGGAGAGCGGATCAGTGTTAACGTAACGGAAAACAGCATTATCTTTACACAAGTCGCTTTACAGTAATACCTCGTCCTCGACTTACGCTACCCTGACTTACGCTAACCTGGATTGGCGCGATTTACAAATCTCGTCGATTCGTTTTTTGTTTACTTCCAAAACAACTTCGTTTACGATTTTAATAATATAAAATGTTACAACGTATGTATTATCTAAGATTCTATTAAACATTTTTTTTTTCTATTTTATTGTTTTCTCTAGTTTTCGTCCCCAATTAAAAATAATTTGTTTGTACATATTTATATGCGAAATCATATCTCGATTTACGCGAGTTCGACTTACACGGTTACTAGTCAGTCCTAATAATCGCGTTAGTTCGAGGGTATTATTGTATTTGGAATCAAGGGCCATTAGAACGACTGCATCAGCAATTCTTGACCATGTACAGCTCGAGAAAGCGGTTGTTTCATATTCTGCCTCTCTTCGAAGGCATATTCGATATTTTAGAACCTGTTCAAAATGGAGATATTTAATGATAGGAATATTCGAGAGAAAGCTAATATCTGCGCGCGAGTTAATATAAAAGTGGCGCCGTCCGGAGAAAATTCCGTTTCCGCCTCATTAACTTGCAGGGGGAGAGAGTATGCTAGGCTAGAACACTAATTGGTGCAGCTTCTGAATGAAGACTCCATTGCACAAATCGGTTTGTTTTCGAATGAGCCTGGGAATCGAAATTAGAAGAACGTGATTTACAAACGGATCAGAATTGAATTGCTTCAAATTTTGACACCGAATGCAATAAAATCGGATTATTTTTAAAGTCACTTTTTTTGTTTCGAATTAGAAGATGTTTGTTTGTTTTGTTAGTGCAAAGGTACGCATGGGTTATCTGCCTAGGATGGGGTAGGTGCCTCAGACGGAGGACTTTCTAAGGGGATCTAACGTGTATTCACGTTACATCTGCAGAAAACCGACAGAAACTCCAGACCATAAGATCGACAGCCGCGCGATAGGCCAGGCCTGATCGCTAGGCCTTCATACTTCAGCCGTCTACCATTTTGAGCGTCTTATCCGCTCGGCCATGGTCCAATTAGAAGAATGTTGTTTCGATCTTATTTCATAAAGCTAGAGAAAGACAGAAAGATAAATAGTGCAAAAAGCAACGATTGTAAAACACTTTCCAACTGAATAGTCAACTTTCTCCACTATCTTTGATGATGTATCGATACATGGCCATCACTGAATCAGTTGTGGCAGTGTATTTAAACTTGGCAAGAAACCGCCAAACCTAATGTTATCCAATGGAAAATCTTAAAGATCACTATCTGGCTTTCAAGTTAATCGATTTGCATTCAAAAAAATAAAATTAAAATAATGCAAAATTAAATTTTTTGTCGAATAGAACATGAAATTTAGACCAAATTGAACCCCAGGAGAACAGATCAGCTCTCCAATAAGTAACAGTATCAATTTTGCACAGATCGTTTTATTTGGAATTAAGGGCAATTAAAACGGCTGCATCTGCAATTCTTGGCCACACACATCTCGAAAGCGGTTATTCGATATTTTAGGAACAGTTCCGCGCGGGGTTAGAGTTAATGATAGGAATCTTCAAGAGAAACTAATATCTGTGCGCTAGGAGAAGTCAATGTAAAAGGAGCGATACGGAGAAATTCCGTTTCCGCATCATTAACTCGCAGGGGGGAGGGAGTACGCGAGAACAATAATTGGTGCAGTTTCTAAATGAAGACTTCATTGCACAAATCGGTTTGTTTTCTCATGAGCCTGGGATCGAGATTAGAAGGAAGTGTTTAAGAGTTAATTCACTGGATGTTCAGAATTGGACTGCATCGAATGTCGTGAAAATAGATCTTTTTACTGTCATGTTTTTTGTTCCGTATTTGAAGAATGTTGTTTTGATCTTATGATGAAGTAAAACAAGAAAGAAAGATAAATCATGCCAAACGCCTTTTTCAGTTATAATCTCTTTCCAACACTTGTCTTTTTTTTTTTTTTTTTTTTTTTTTTGCGCACCAAATTTGGTGATGTTCTGGTACGCGGCGATCAGTGGTGACGTTGTATTGTAACTCGCCGATATTTTAGCTATAATATTGTTATTAGTGGTGTGTTATCACTTAAGAGCGATGTTGCATCAGTGTAAATTCTCTCAAATTTAAGACCAAACTCAGTACAGGTTTATCGATTGCTGTTAACAGAATTAGTTTATTTTTAGCTCCCAGAGTTGCTAAGTCAGACGATTCCCTTTCTACACTAAATGTTTCTTCCGTGCTCATTGGGATTGGTCTTGAATAGAGCCTCTACGCTCTACATACACAGGCCAACGCACAGGCCTCCATTTTTTGTGCTGATGTCTGCCAGGTTTAAAGCATTCATCGCCTCTTAGAGCAAGAGCCCGTCATGCGTTGGCAAAATCATGGTTGTTGACCTCAAAGTCATGGAAAACGTAATTCTATTACGAGCGCGCTGCAGCATCGTAAGAAAGTTCAGAAGTAACAGTATAAAATGTGCTTTGCACTTTGTGACAGCTTGACGTACTTCGTCGCGGGAGTTTACGAACACAACAGTTTTCCATGACTTTGAGGTTGTCTGGCGGGGGTTTGCCACGATGGAAAAGTGTCTGGCAAGGGATAAAGTGATTACTAGTATTGCGAAGAAGAACATATAAAAAAATTAAGCTTTATGAAATGCCGAAAATATTCTGCAATTTCATACACCTTTGCCACCTGTTACCTGCCAAAGCCACGATCATCCAAACTTTATAGTGGCCGATTGTTCCTACCTCTTTTGGGGGGTATGCGCAGAGAAAGTTTCAGCTTTTATACTATGACGAAAGTCTGGCGGTCGCTGGCTCTTAGACTATCTGGGGCGCTTTTGAAAAGCAACCGCAGAGATCTGCAAACTTGAAAACGTGGTACAGGTTCCCAAGCATCTTTTCGGAGTGCAATATCGACTTTTTTCTTCTGTTGATTTTGGTAGGAAAATTAATCATTCTGTGTCTTTAACTGGAATGATTCGAACAATTGAAGGATGTACAACCACCCATGTCCAATAGTCTTTTGATTCAAGAGCTAAAATAATGCTTTCTTACTAGGAATTGAAACAACAAAGTCGCCTGTATTAATGCATCTCTATTTACTGCAATCCTTTCGCTTAAGAAAAGTGCATGTGTCAGATCGTATATATTTACAGAGTGTCCCAAAGACACTGGCCCAGTCTTCTATTCCTTAAATATTGATCATAGGCATACATAATAAATTACAAAGTTAGATTTAAAAAAAGGTACAGAATTTTATGAGATCTATTTTTAAATATTTCTGGAGATTAAATGTAAATAAATGCTGAGTTTAAAATTTTATACGGCCCCCATCCAAAATAACTGCCCCAATTAGTAAAATATTCCCCATATATTAATTAGGTAATGTACAAAATCTGAGCAGTTTATCTTTTAAAATATCGGAGTTATGAAAACAAATTTATGACGATAAATTTCTAATTTATTGTATTTTTCTGTGATCAATATTTAAGGAATAAAAACCTAGATTAGTGTTTTTGAACATCCTGTGTATTGTGTATCAAGGTCCAGCCTTGAATTCTCCGTGTGGAATCCAGAGTCTTTACAACGTTGGGAGGGAACAGGCTAATTATTCGCGGACAAATGTGTTTGAAAGGGATTCATAATCGATTCGTTTATTTGTCTTGCTAGCGCTTTCACACTTACTAACACACTACAGATGTCCATAATTTCACTTTATCCGTACATTTGTGTTGTAATGATCGTAAATAAGTAAGGATTATTCTGAAATTTGTATATGGTACTGCCACGCCCACGTACTATGTCATGTACACTTTTGAAAATGGTATATGTTGCATGCAGTGGCATATTCTCTGAAATAGCTTTGCTAGCTGCGAAGTCCGATGAATATCAGTTTCCATAAATATATTAGCCTAAAATTCTAGAATCGACAAATTGCAATCACTCCAAGTAAAAGAGATCTCTGAAAAGAAATCATTAAAAAATTTCTTCCGTTTTGTACTGTTGCAACTAGAGTTTACGTTATCCAAGACAAACCTTAATTTTGGCTCCCCTTCTTTGGAACCATAGCTGATTTTGCCATTCCCTTTAGTACAGCACCCAGACCACGTGGCATTTTGCCCTTTCTTGTAGCGGCCTTGCTGGGATCAAGCCTTTGTGTTTGAGCAAGTCCTTGAAAAATCGAAACTGAAAGTGATGAAACTGCACGCCTTTCTGCGTTCGTTGCTAGTAGGCTGAAAATTTATCCTCATTCCAGTTTCAAAATTAGTTACAAAATTCGTCAGTGGGTGGCGCAGCAAACTATCTATAAAACAATGGCTCTAAAAATTATAAAACTATGTATTCAATTGTTTAATTATGTTTGTCATCGCTGGGAAAGGCTGTTGATTTAGAAACACCATTTATTCGTTTAAGAGACATTGCAGCATTTTCATCCTGTTGAGTTTTTATTTCGTTATCTCTTTGAGAAACGGCATCTGAAGACAAACTTTGTAACTTGGTGAGAGTAAATTCCCTTTTTCCAAATCAGAAATTAGCAAACCGTTAGCTTTCCGTTAGGTTAAGAAATTAGGCAAGCACTTCAAATGTTTTCCCAAAGTGATTATTAACAGGTAAGGGAAAGCGGGACTTTTGACCCCACATTCCTATGTGATTCTGAATCCTTATTATGTGCCCTACCATCCCTTTCTTCCAACACCCTGTATATAAAACCGAATTCGGAAACTTTATTTGCCCTCATGAATATGTATAATGAGAAGTTGTACTGTACAAGCACGGAATAAGATTGCGTTGGGAAATGTTTTATGATTACTTGCATTCTGATTGACTGAGCTATTCTGTTTTTTGCCTTACATTTTTGCTTGACTAATTTCTCTTTCTTGCAGTGAGAATTTTTCCAGCGAGGTCGTTCTGGGAGACGGCGAGTTCAGTCTATGCGACCCCCGCTCCGAGCCCCCGTACTTCAGAGTGAGGAGGCAGGAGGAGGAGGACTTCGAGGATCCGGAGGAGGAGGAGAGGAGGCTGCGGATCTACGACGGATCCCTCGATCCAGACACCAAGTACTCCGGGTTCGTGGAGGTGCAAGTCTGGGGCCCTGACGGAAAGGTGGGTGTGTCGATTGGTGCTTTGTTTTCATTTGCTTTTTCCCCAGTCCTAACACATACGTATTGAAGCATTGATGGGCGGTCATAAACTGTAACTTATGCACCGCGAACACTTTTAATATCCACAGAACACTTTAATATTTGAAACAGGCCAAGTAAACATAAAAAATAAATAAATGCAGAATAGAAAAATAGCTGCTCAAGAAAAAAGAATATATATATATATATATATATATATATGGTTGTTGGTTCTTTCAATATTTAGAAAAAAAAATCATAAAATATATATCTATATATTTTATTTTTTAAAAAATATTCTATAATTAAGAATAGTTGATTACTGGTACTTTTTCCTTTTTTATGTGAGTCTGTAACTAATGAAGCCATACAGAGTACTGTTCTACCTAAATATTTTACAATATTGTTAGCATAAATAGCAATTAATAAATGTGTATAATTATTATCATTATCATTACTATTATAATTAATTTCTACAGTTTTTCTCCTTTTCCACAACTTCAACTAAGTACTTCTTAGCTACTGCAGCTTGTACTACGTTAAACATAGGCTAGCTATACTAGTGTTATATTTATATTTTATTATTTATTCATTTAATTATTACCTTTTTTATTCTTTTTATTTATTCATTTAATTATTGTTTTTATTTTTTCCTTTCCTTTCCAAACTTCCAAAGTATTATTAATTTATCATTTCTTTTTCCCACTCCATGGCATTACTTGTCTATTGATGGCATTAAGTCTTCTCTGATGGCAACATGCACTAATACTGCCTCCATTACTGAGCTTCGATCTTCTTGTCGGTCCACTTCCTCGTTGTTTATTTCTAATAGCTACGGTCGCGCCCTCAAGTTACAAAAGGACCCTAATTTTGGTCAGGTAATTTGCAGAAACCTAGCTATTATTGTTTTTTTCGATAAAATTGAAATGTGTGTGCGGTGGCGCCTGATGATAGAGCACACCATTTCAATTATCCATTCCATTTTGGATACATGTGATTAGGCTTAAAAGCCCACCAGCTCTAATTTGGTGCTTTATATCCAATTTATCCACTCTTTCATTGCCTTAAAAGGCTATATTTAAGCACTTTATCCGGTATAAGCACGTTAATTGGCACCATGTGCTATCTACTTTTTATTTTTATATTTTTTTCACTTTATCAATGGATTATCTTGGGATTTCACTTTACGTAAGTAAGCTATTATATATTATATATATATATATATGTGCACACACACACACGGGGTGTCCAGTGCTAACGGTGCGCAATGGCTATATCCTAAGCCGTTAGTCAGAGACACATATAGTTCCAATTGCAAAAATGCTTTAAATTGCATAATCTATTATATCAGAAACACACAATCGAAGTCAATAAATCAATTCCTATAAAACTTAATTTAAATTTTTATACGGTCCCCAGGTCTTGTCAGTTATATTTAGAAAATTTTTCTTTATACAATTTGATGCACAATAAAAAAAAAAAAAGAATCGTCCTTCTACGACCAAAATTTACAGAGTTATAAAGCAGCAAATATTTTGACTTAAGTCACTTTTCCAAGTTCAAAAATGATCCGTTACGGTAAGCTGTTAAGGGACCTTATAAATATTGAAATTTTAAATTATAGGTTTTAATTTCATTTTCTGGCATAGAAGCAAAACTAATTTTAGAATACTAATTCTTAAGCAGAAAGTAGTCAGGCTCTATAAAAATCTATCCGGGGTCAGACTTACTAGATTGTATATGTGTAGCATGCTTAATGTTAACACTGAGTAATCTACCCAAAGTACAGGAAGAGTTTTCTACACGGCTGCATATTTGTATTGCAGCCGAAGAAAGCTACTTATGAGCAAACGTTACGCTAACAGAATTTGTAATTTTAAGTTTCTAAAATGCATATATTTGTATTTTTGAATGTTTCATTTTCTAATTTAATGTTTGAAGAAGTGTTTTATTTCCTTGGGTTTTTATTTTAAGTTATTTAACACCAGTTCATTTAAAAAACTCTTTTAAAAATCCTATTTTCAGTATAAGCTATATTTTTATGTTAATTTATTGGATACACATAGTTAAACGTTAATCTTCTCTATTGCAATCTACATTCATAAAATAGTTAATGAAATTGTTAATAACTATCACAAGGCTCAAAGCCATGTACATTGGTTTTTCTCAAATTCATTTTGTACATAATGTACATTTTGTACATGTTTTGCTGCTCGAAAAGTGCTCTAACTTTAATCAGCTGTAACTCAGTGAATTTTGGCCGTAGAAGGACGAATTTTTTTTATTATTATTGTGCATGGAATTTGTAGGAATAAACACTGCTTATTATTATCCTTGGACATCACGTGACGTTTTCTCCTTGTGAATATCTCAGATGAATGTGTAGAACTTGCTTTTGTAACGGTGCACATGGGAATGGAGAATGGCAGGCGTTCAGTTGCATGTATACTGATGACTTTTTATGTAAATGTAGGTTGTGTTAATTAAATGTTTGTTTCGTCACTTAAGTCTCACTACTGCGCGACTCTATTAACCACAGAATTGTATAAAGAAAATTTTTTAAATATAACTAGCAGGACCGGGGGACCCTATAAAAAGTTAAATTTCGTAATTTTTATAGGAATTGATTGTTTGTGGTATAATAGATTATATAATTTAGAGCATTTTTGCAATTGGAGCTATGGGTCTCTGATGAACGGTTTAGGAAATAGCCATTGGGCACCGTTAGCACTGGCCACCCTGTATATACTGGGCCACTGCAGGCATTAACGATTTTAAATTGATATAGTTTTCTTGAAAATTAACCATATCAAATAATACGCAAAGTACTTTACTAAAAGTTAACATGCACAACTTTTACTTTCATCACATATCAACTACTTAATCAAACATCTAGTAACACGCACTGCACCGTGCCACTCATTCTACCAACCTAAATGAGCCTTTCCTCAAAATGGGCGATAATGCCCCTCCCCCCCCCCCCCAACACGCACACAATGGCAGCTGAAGGCTTTCATGTGGGCAGTAAAAAGCTCAATGAGAATTACAGGGCGTTAAGGCAATTTAGTGGGGGGAAGGCAGACCAATTCTATTTATTAAAATCAGATTTTAAATCTTTCGACGGAAACCATAGAGTTCTCGGCATTTAAAACTAAAATTAAATACAGTTGAATCTTGTTACTCATAAGTTGTCTTGTTATAAGAAACAACTTTGAGATAAATAAAATAATAATACTTTGTTTTATTTCCTTTAATAAACATGTGCTATAACAAAACTGAGTGTTCGTCCCTGGGTAAGTTAGTTTTAAAATTAAGTAGCTTATCGTAACGAAACTGCTATTGCGCAAAAGGAATATCGACTGACGAATTTAATAACTTCCCTTACTGAGAGAACGAGTATCTTTCAGTAACTACGATTTGCTTATTTACTGTCAACTCTTAGAGAACCCACACGATGATTTTAAAGAAACAGTTCCTGGAAAATTTAAACATGGTCATACAAGACAGGATGCTGGATCCTTTTTCAAATGTCAACCACAGCAGGATCATACTAGTCAGAAGACTTGTAGAACTGAAAACATACGAAGAATTAAAAATTAAATGCAAGAATGGCTACAAAGAATTTTAGCTGCTAAAGCCGATCTCCCAAGTCAACCCTTGCTTACTGGTCGGTTGGTTAATGATTTGATTTCCATCGTCGTATGTGTGTGAACGTGGATTTAGTGCTGTAGCAACGTTGTTAACTATAATTAGAAATCGGCTGTTTTTTCATGAATTCGACCCTGCATCAGATTCATCTTTTATAGTAGATGCGTTTTTAGTCCATTGTCTTTTCTCTTTTAATATTAAAAAGATATTTGATCGATTGATAGATCATTAAAGCGATTTAATAAAGAAAGAGATTAATTTTCTCTCGTTGAGTTGAATTTTCTCTCATTTTGATCTCAAAAACAGAATGTGGGTCATATCCTATCTACCCTATACATAATAGAGCGTGTTTTAAAATTATATTTACTATAGCGTTTTAAAAATAAACAGCAGATGGTAATGTAAAAAAAAAAAAAAAAAAACAGTTAAAAATATGGGGGCACTATATCCTAAAGTGGACGGGGATTGAAATAAGTTTGACAGCCTGTGATCTTAATCAAATCATAATCTGAGTTATTGTCGTCAAGGCAAAGCTACGCTAGGGTTTTCTGCCTAAAGGGGAGTGTCTTGGGCAGAGGACTTTTAGAGGGGGTTCTAACGCGTATTCACGTTTTATCTGGAGAAAAACACACAAAACTCAACACAGATTAATAATCAGAATCTATGAATTTAGGAGCAGGTTGATTTTATAGATACATGTGAAAGCGTTGTGGTAAGAGCGATATTTCATTTTTCAATGCTATGAATAGTTAATCAGTATAAATAGATTTCAAAGCTTTTGCTTCGTTGACCTCTATCACACTCTTCCCTTTCTTTACCTGGCATGATTTCATGGACTCTGCATTGCTATTTTCATTATTACTTCCTTTCTCTTATAACTTCTAACGTATTTTACTTCATTTTTCCTCTATAACGCAATAATAAATATTTTTAAACAAAATTTTGGAGAGCGAATCAACAAGTCTATGCCCTTATTTTTAGCCAAGATAAGGTACATACAGGTATACGTAATTACAAATATACGTAATATTTATTCTAAGTACCTTAAACTATTCTTCAATAATCCCTACACCGATTCAGACATTTGTCCCATTGCAGTACTAAATTTGAGATGTCCCTGTGCTGAAGAATTTATTTACTTTAATTTTGTAATTGTCATTACAAGAACTCAGATACGAAACATTTATCTGCTAAACATAAAATCATATAGACATCCTACGCTTTAAAACTTTATTTACTGATCAAACAATTCAAAATAAGCAATTAAATATTACGGTCTGGTGGTGGCCAGAATGAATAAGACGTCTCAGTTCACAGTCGAATGCCGGTAGTGAGCGAGAAAAGCAGATTCCGGCGGAACCTGACCTTGGCGAGAGCAAAACTTAGCCGAGATAACCAAAGCCAATTACAGACTTAAAATAAATTTAGACCAATGAAATTAAAGTAAAGAAGCAACGATTGAATAATTTTGTAAAATGGTGCATTGTATCAAAAAAAATCTGATGTGTCCAACACATGACTTCCTTGCATGTATATTAGATCAAAAATATTTCCGACGCACTTCCTCTAAACTTATTTGTTTGAAAGAGATAAAATATCAATAATAGTAAGATTTAGCGATTTCTAGCCAAATATTTCGATATCGCCAAGCTGAGTTCAATTTGAAACATTTCCTTCTGATACTTTATTTGGCGATATTTCACCAAAAGCCGACAAACTTGAGATAGTCTGCGAGATTTTGGGGATAGCCAAAGTAGTCATTGACCACAGACTTTCAATGAATTGAATGCATCCCTACACCTCAATGTATTTAAAGTCATTTGGCTCACCCTGTAAATAAATTCTCAGTCGATTGCTGTCAAAAAAGATATTGAAAAACGGTTAGATATTACAATAGTTCTAAATACAAACGTTCAAAATTCTACGGGTTAAAGTTTTAGAGTTATACAAAATACGAAATAATTTTTGGCGCCAAATTTGGCGATATTTCGGCGAAACTCGTCAATGTCGACGACATTTGGCGAGATTTTAAGCATGAACCAAACAATGACTGATTATCGCCAAATTTGGCGATATTTCGCCAAAACTCGCCAAGAACGATGACAAATGGCGATACTTTGGGCATGGACCAAATGACTGACTATCGCCAAATTTGGCGATATTTCGCCAAAACTCGCCAAGGTCGAGGACAGACGGCGAGATTTTGGGCATGTACCAAACAATGACTGTCTACAGATGTATTATATTGAAGATGGCCATAGACATTAAAGTACTGAAATTCTTTTTGGTGGTCCTGTAAATAAACTCTCCAGTAGATTGGAACCAAAAATCGAGATGCACAACTAGATGTTACAACAATCTTATTTCATAATAGTTTTGAGATTTGAGAGTTAAATATGCACACACGTACACCAAAAGTCGCCAAGCTTGGCGACTTTTGGCATAGTTCTTGAGGGAGGCACGTGACCGTGGTCGGACCATTACCTAACTTATGTGGTAGAACGGTATTGTGCTTGAAATGGATGAATGCCCCTAAAATTGTCATTGACCGTAATGTATTGGAAATCTTTTGAGTGTTCCTGTAGCAGAACTATAAAAGATAAAGACACTTTTTTTAATGGAGAAATTCATTTTCTAACTCTTTATAGCATATATCCCTTCTGAGTCGTTTGAAATAGCCCAATATAGCGTACCTCTAAAAAACGCTTTGATGAATTTCGGCCCATAGAGCGTAATGTATTTCGAATCTTTTGGGCGATTCTGTAGATAAACTATCCAGTCGAATGGAACCGAAAGGGGAGGTGCACAACTAGATGTTACAACGTTCCTAAATATAAAGTTTCAACATTCTACGCCTAATAGTTTTACTTCCTTGTACTACGTACAAGGAAGTAATAATTGAAATATGCCCAAATAATAGTAAACTGTGAGATGGCAGAATAGAATGAAAAAAAAAAAACGTTATTATTGATAATTGGCAAAGGAGAAATTTTTCTTTTACTAGCCATGGAAACGCCGCATAGTCTAAAATAACTATTCAGTGAAAGGTTTTTATATGCGAGGAAAAGCGAAAATGTTTGAGAAAAGTGCAATAAACAAAAAAAAATAAGTGCACCTTCTTTTTTTTAAAAAAATGAAATGTTCAAAACAACAAGCTCATATAATGTGTATCAAAGTAATGTATAAAGATTTACTCAACGTGGTGACTGCAAATTGCAATATATTGAATGAAAAAAAAAAAATGTGTAAAAATATATGTATATGTATATTTACAAACCCAGGGCAAAAGAAAGAAAAAAAAACTAACAGGATAAACAACTGTGAAGAATAATGTTGAATCAAAAGTATAATTGCAAATGCAAATGAAATTTTTACATCTCAATGCAAATAGGGGATAAGGCTGTTCACAGCAAAAGGCCCAATACATACCCGAAAAAGTACAGAGTGTAAAACATCCAAAATTTTGATTAAGTATCCAAAGAAATATTTTTAAGTATCCAAAATTTTGATTTTTGTTAGCAAAATGATACAGATTTTCTTGTGAAAAATTCTCACTATTTGGACCCCCTCCAACACTTTTTTCTGGCTATGTCCCAGCTCCATGACCTTTGTTATCTAAAGATACCTCCGAGATGTTTTATAAAGAAAGGTTGAAATGTTGTACATCATCTCATTACTGTATAGGAGCAAATTTACTAACTGAGAACATTTTTCTATGGGGGTCGTATGCAAATTTCAAAAAAGTAACTTTTTTAAAATTAATGAGAGAATTTTTTTCTTAATGTAGTCTTTTTTCCTACCTTATTTTGAACATTTTTTCAATTTTCATTGCCCACTTATCTCTAATGAACAAAGAAATAAAGTGTGTTGAAAGTGTGTTGCCTTTTTTTTGGAACATCCTGCATGTACCTCATGCAGGCTGTAGACTGAACATCCAATTCAAACTTCAGTGTGTAAAAAGGAAAGCAATATCAGGCAGTGGGTAAAAAATTAAATATGTATGAATTGCTATCAATACAACATTTTGTAATGTTTAAGAAAAAATTGTATTAGAGGAAAATATCAATGATCATAAAGAGTAATTTAGAAAAGAACTTATTTAAAAACTTGTTCAAAGGTCAAAATATTTTTTTAAAAATTTGCTTAAACATTTTAGAAGTAATAAAGTAAGTGCTCAGTGAAAAAATAGAAACATACGTATGTTTCTCTAATGAATAAAAACAAAATTTATCCTGTTAAAATATTTTGGATATTCATCACTTATTTTGTTTAAAACAATGTTCTAAAATCATTTTATCAGCATGTGACATTTGCACATGAAAACACTAACAATATACATATGATTATATAAACAAAATGAAACACTACATGAGCATGAATTTAAAATTTTTGAGAATATCTGTACCTATCAATTACTAAATTTCACAAGAAAAATATTTAAAATTCCATCATTCAGTAGAATAAAAAAATTGTAAAAAAATTTTCATAAATCATAATTGAACAATAACACTCATTAAAAAATTATTATTACTTGAAAAGCATGACAAAAGACTTGCAGTGAAATTTCTGGCAAAAATAACTGACACTTTCTGCTTCTTTTCTGTCATATGAAGCAAAACAACGCAGAAAAAAATTCTCTCTTGTATAATATAATTAAATACTGCGCAGATTTTTCTTGACAGAGTGACATTAGAGTCGAAAAAGGAAAAAACCTGCATAGGGAAAAAACCTGCGTCATGCATCTTTGTAGCACAGCCATAAAAGGGAGGCATTACTATGCAACAGAAGACACGAAGAGCAACACACGATTACTTAGGAAAAAAGGAAAAAACCTGCGTCATGCATCTTTGTAGCACAGCCATAAAAGGGAGGCATCACTATGCAACAGAAGACACGAAGAGCAACACACGATTACTTAGGAAAAAAGGAAAAAACCTGCATCATGCATCTTTGTAGCACAGCCATAAAAGGGAGGCATCACTATGCAACAGAAGACACGAAGAGCAACACACGATTACTTCAGCGAAAGTATACTGCAATGCTTTGAAAGAACAACATTATAAAATGAGATCTGATCGCACAGCAATAGCACTGTTCTAAAAGCAGGCAAAAAAAAAAGTAAAGAAAACATCATTCAGTAAACCAATGTGAATATTCAAGTGATGAAAACAGCTAAGCAGTCAGTGTAGCACTATACAGGATCTCGGGTCTGCAGCATACATCTTACCAAAGATAGCTGAAACAGACATTGTTACAGGTAACCCAAGAAAGGAGACATTGACAGTCTGCGATACACACACAGTTCAGCTTTCTGTAGAATGCTGATGAATTTGCAATCAATATTCAGCCTGGCTTTGAGTTGACACCATCACAAAAAACAAAAAAAAATCAACCAATGTGCCTGGGTACTGGCACCAATTAATGAGCGGAAGAATTTACTCAACTTTTATTTAATTCGTAATTAACTAGCACTGTCATTGCAAAAACTCAGGTTTCAAAACACTTATCTGCTAAACATAAAATCGCATAACATTTGATGCTTTAAAACAAGTTTTTGAAAAACAGTTTAAAACAAAAAATTAAATGGGTGGTGGCCAGCATGAATAATATATCTTAATTCACAATTGAATACTGGTAAAGTGGTCAAGAAAAATCACATTCCAAAGGGTCCTCACCTTGATGAGAACAAACACTTCACTGAGACAACCAATGGCAATTACGGACTTACAATAAATTTAGACCTAAGAAATTAAAGTAACGAAGCAGCAATTGGATAATTTTGAAAGCCGCTGTGACATTGTAAGTAGGACAAAATACTAGTCAATTGTGAGGGGACGAAGGAAATGAAATAAATGTTACTATTGCTAACTGACATAGGAAAACCTATTTTTAGCACAGAAGACATTGTGCAGTCTAAAATAAATGCTCAGTAAAAAGCTATTGTATGAAGAGAAAAACAAAATACAAATTTTAAAAGCCAAAGTAAGAACAGAAGGTAAAATGCTTGATTTAAAACAGATTAAATTAAGAAACTACAGTATGGAACCTCTTATCCGGAAACCAGTTATCCAGAATCATTTTTCAATCGATTAAATTCCTATTTTTTCCAAAAGAAAAGCAAAAAATGAGTGTTTTTTTAAAAATATTTCTTTTTTTTGGGGGGGGGAGGAGTACTAAAGCTAGAATTTATAAAGTAAGCAATCTGGTAAGATATTATTTTTTTTTTTTTAGTGTGCGACAATATTTTCAAGAAGTTATCATATATTTACTACTTCTTCTCTAAATCATTATTATTTATCTTGATCCTATTAGTTTTTCTATATTGTTTTTCTAGTATATTAAAAATTAATGCTTAATTCTGATCAAAAATAGAGAGTAACATTTATGCTACCAATCAAATCAGTAGATGTCATCATGGGCGCCGGCAGAATATTTCCCAGGAGGGGCCCAAAGACTACTCCAGGGGGGGGGGGGCAAAGACTACTTCAACATATGGTTACCATGTTGGAAAAAGCAAAAAAGCAAGGAAAAACACTGCATTCAAAAATCCAGAGGGGGCATTGCCCCCCTTGCCCTATGCTGCCGGCGCCCATGGATGTCATGTTAATCCCCAACCAGTTATCCAGAAAATTCAGTATCCAGAATACACCCGATCCCAACCATTCCGGATAACAGGTTCCATACTGTAAAATCAAATGATGGTGAATATTAAATATGTGATTGGTATATCACTCCACTGTAGTAGAATTTCTCTGCCTTTCTGTATAGGACCACCATCAAACTTCTGTTTTGGCTTCATTGCAGCACGTGAAGCACTGTCCCGACAGGAACTTTTTCAGCAGACCGATAAACATGAAAATCCTTAGCAGCAAGGTCTGCACTGTTTGGAGTGTGGTCCAGATTCTCATAGTGCAAAGATTAGCACTTGTAGGCAGTTCTGTTTGCTACATGTGGCCTCAAATTGTTGTGGAAGGTAACCGTTTGTCCAATTTGAGAATCCCAAATCAACACTTTTATTTCATGGAAGCACTCGAGAGCTTTCAGGCAGGACAACGATGAAGACAAGACAGCAGTTCCACATTAGATAAAATTCTACTACAAAGGTATATGTATCTCAGATTTTGTACTGCAATGAGACAAATGTCTGAACCGGAGTGGGGACCATGTGGAAAAAACAGTATCAGGTTGTAACGAAAGTTTTCCGCCAAATCTGCATGAAAAACTAACTTAGATAAATGTCGAGTGGTTACAACATACAACTTTTTGCAACAGAACTGGAAGTAAATGATGGTTCTAATCCGCTAGAGTGATAGTTCCATTTGAGACATCTTGTACTTAATGATAACTATATTTTTTTTTTACAGATTTCACAACACAGTGTTATAAAGTAAGTCTCCTTCTTTCAAATGCCAAAAATCATTTGACAAAATATGAGCAAATACACCAACGCAAACTGTGTGCTGACGATGTTTGCGGTGGCACGAAACTTTCGTTACAACCTAATATAAAGTATGTAGAATAATAGTATGTACCTTATTTCAGCTAATAAAAAATTGGGGCACTTTCCGATTCGCAATTTTAGTTGACACCACTAGATTCTAACATCTGTTATATTTGAAGGGTTTAGATGCAAAAGTCATACTATCCACTTTTTAAAGTGTTGAGTTGTTACTCATATCACCATGTTCATCTTTTTAAGGTTCATTGGACTGTAATAGCGATTTGGACTAAAATGAACATATTAAGGTTTAAAAAAAAAAAATGAGCTGAAAATATAGTTTTGATGCATAACTCACATTATTCAAAAACTGTTTTGCAGCAAAACTCACTTTGCAAATTCAACAAAACAAGGAGGCTTAAAAGGATTGTGTTATTGTTTTCTTTACATCTCTCAATGTTTTTCAAGAATAACTAAGTACTTTTTTAATAATTTTTTTTCATATTGATTTTTCTTATTACCCTCCCCTCCAAAATAACATAATGAAAACTAATGTTCATATATTTACTTTTTTTTTCTTTTTGTTGTAAATTCATAACTATTTTCATTTATTTCTAATATTACCCATAAAAGTTCACTGAAAAAAATCACCTTTTCCATATTTAAATTCAGAAGCTTAATAATTTGCAAAAAAATAACTGAATTTTTTACTTTGTTATACAATATATCTATTATTATTAAAAAAAAAATTAAAAAAAAACTAATACAGTTACTAAACTATATTAACCCATTTATGCCTAGTGTCCCTTTTTTGGGACGGCATTTTCGCTATACTATATTTTTTTTATATACTATCGCTATAATTTTTTTTATATATTATCGCTATACTATATTTTCTAAACACGTTAGTCGAAAACGTTATTTATTTTTCTTAGCCTTTATTCATGAGTATTGAGGCTCAACTCTACAAAATATTTTAACATGACCAAGTAGGATGTTAATATTTCTATTTTTATGCAGAATGATTTTAAAAGAAATCATCCCTTGTTGAAGAATTGACATCAGAATTTTATCTATTATTTCTGTTATCAGTAAAAATCTAAGAAAGTCGCAAAAATATCCAGGCACAAATGGGTTAATTACCATTAGTGGCTTAGAAATTTGGTAACAAAAAAAATTACCATCTTAGATAAAATTATAAAATTTAAAAAGGAGTTAAATTTTTACTGTTAAGGCATTGGAGGTTTAACACCTTGACATGCAATGGCATCTAGGAGACATTCATTTCATATGCCATTGTAGACCGACATCCAAGACGTCAAGAACTGTCTTTGGCGAACAGCAGGCAGTATATTATTTTAGATTAGCTGTTTCGGTCTTGCATTGATGCTGCTTTGTTTAGTTAGACTGTTGTAAGTTTAGCCTGTATAAGCAATGTGAATTTCAAAATAAAATGCCCAGTTTCTGAGCTTGTACATGTGAGTTCACAATTGAGTCAAATTCATAGTATCCTACAAACACGTTGGCACACACTTTATTTGTACATCAAGGGCTTAAACAAAGGAATGGCGAAACAAAATATTTATTTTTAAGATTGATGAAAAGGATTGAAATTAGGATGCTTAACATGTGCAATGGTTTTTGTGAAAATTCGGGAGATTTACAAATGTTTTCAGCATATGGAAAAATTAATAATGTTACAGTTTTGATGAATTTGGAGCAAAAATATCCAGAAATGATCCTTTTGTAGCAGATTGGCACATTATCATTGATTTGGCACAATTTGGAGCAGCTGGCACATCCCTGCAAGCTACAGTCTTCGTTAAATATATATTCTTTTGTCTTTCTAAGTTAAGATTTTCTTTAAATGTTCATATTATTGCATTGAGGATGCAATTTTTATTTCAAAATTTAGTACTATATTCTTGTTTTACATTATCAAATTCGCTAAAGGTTTAATGAAATTTATTTTTAAATTTTATTTTAAAGGGATTCTTTTAATGCTCACATCTTTGAAAATGAGTTTCATTTTTACAAAAATGCCTAAAGCTTTAGAACAATTTTTCACAGATTTCGCCAGAACACTCCAGATTTCTTTAACTTCTGGGGATATTGTTCAAAACACTATCAAATGCAATTGCAAATCAATTCTTTGCAATTACATGTTCACCGGTAAAACAGTAAATGTGTTGGATATTTAATAATGTTATGCCTACATAAATAATGACACAAATCTAGATAAAAGCTAAGCACTTTTATTATATACAAATCTAATAAAACGTAAGCAAGATAATTACAAAGGAATTCTTTATTCGATTTTTCAGAATTTCACCAGGAGAAAAATATTTCAAGAGTGGTGGGGAACTTTTTTTTTTACTCATAATTCCAGACCTAGGATCCAGTTACCACTTCTTTGGCAAATAAATAAGAGGTAGGATATGGGAGGGAAAAAATGAATAAATTAAAGAGTTATGAGGCAAAATCTTGTGAGAAACTTGAAAAATTACAAATGAAGATGACAAAACAGTTTAAATATGTCAGTCAATTTCATCTATGTTAAAATGCAGTTATAATTCTTGTCTTGAGTACATTGGTTTTAATTCCTCTATCCTTTTGATGAAATCTGACTTTTCGAGGCAACCTTCACACCTCTCTTCCCAATCTGATAAGATTTTCTTCAACTCCTTTACTTTCAATTTTTTCAAATCTACCGTCTCTAGATCAATGATCTTTTCTGAAAAAATGAAATTAGCAATATAAGGCAAAAGTTATAAAATTATAAACCTTATTAACATGATAGCAGCCTTTTAATTACATAATGCAGTAACTGCTTAATAATTATTAGAATTAAAAAGAAAACTGTCTGAAAATCTTGATTTAAAACATTTATTTCAAAATTTAAGATAAACTTTCCTTTTCTGCTCTTGACTTTGGTATTTTCATTTTTTAAAAAGTCATACTAGGTACACAATTTATGTAACTTTAAACACATTGGGGAAGGAAAAAGCAATTCTGTGATACATAAGAACATACAGAAAAATTACACCTAAAAAGGTTTTTTTTTTTTTTTTTTTTTTTTAGGCATAAACATTGCAAGTTTATTCTCTTTCATTTCATAAATATTTTTTTCGTTAGTCAAAACATTCTTTGTTTCAATTTCACTATTATTACTGTTATTTTGTATGATTTTCATTCACATTTAAACATGCCCTTTTCAATAAAATTTTTTCTTTCCTATTTTTATATTTTCGAAAAATGGTTAAAAAAATAATTTAAATTTGAAATAAAAATCAATTTTTACTCATATGGTATTGGGCATTCAAACAATAAATATACTAAAGGGAAAATATTTCTTCTCAAGACAGATGGAAGAAGACTGAATTGGGATTTTGGGGTGCTTTTGAAATTTTTGATACCCAGATTATTAACACACAAACAGCTGAATTAGTCAATCAGAGGGGGAAGGAGCCAGAAATCTTAAAAAACAAAACTACAAAAAGCTCATGAATGATAATTTTTTTTTTTTTTTAATATGGGGCAAATTTTATTGAACAAAAAGGTAACAATTTATTTAAAAAAGTGTTTAAAAAACTAATTTTGTATAAAATCATAAAAATTTTAAAAAGTCATTGATGTGCAATCCTGGTGTCAGATTGCTGCAGAAAATTCTGTTGCTGGGGTCAGACCTCTACTTCTCCCTTTCTGAACTAGATTCAAAACCCTACCTGGCTTTTTCATCTTTTTTTTTTTTTTCAGCCCTCAGTAATATTGAATAGTAAACTTTTTGCATTATTTCAAATGATAACTATGTGGAAAGTTTTTAGTTATTCAGCATCTACTGAATTTAATCTTACAAGTTAACTTACTTTGGCATTAGCTAGAGGATTAATACATATATATAATATATAAACAAATGGTGTATCATACTAACCATAATGAAGATCACAAATTTGATTATCTTTCTTCTTTAGCCTTTCACAAACCTTATCAACAGGTAGTCCCCAACTTAAAGGCTTTGACATCTCAGTAACAATTTTTGTAGCAGATTCTTCAAGACCACCAATATAGTAACACTTAAAAAAAAAAAAAAAAAAAAAAAAAAAAAAAAAAAAATCATAATGCACATTGAAGAATTTTATATGATAATAAAATACAGTGGAGTGTTGATTATTCAAGTCTCTTCGGATTGATCCTAGTTCATATAAGCAAAAATTCAGAGAATTAGTCTGACAACTTATGGTACATCTGTGACTAAAGCTGCTTATAATGATACTATATAACTATATTAAAAATATACATATGTAAATAATTTTATTTTATTTAACATTGAATAGGTAGATTATAAGACTATTGTATGAGCAGGAAATGATGGAAGAGTCCACTGTGAAGGGGAGCGAGATAAAATTATAAGCATAAGACAAATTCAGATGTGTTGATCTGCATTCAACTATGCTTTTATAATGCTCTATTTGATACCCCCCCCCCCCACACACACACACAAAAAAAAAAAAAAAAATGCGGTCTTTGGCTAATTGGAATTTGGATAATCAGTGCTCTAATGTATATGAATGCATACATAAATTAAAAATGAATTTTTAAATCTAAAAAAAAAATGTAATAGCTTTAAAATTAAAATTTTAATATAAAAACAAAGCCTGTGAAAGAATAAGTAGAATGTTATTCTTTGGAACTCACAAATCTATTTTCTGCTTTTTTTGCACTAAGGCACATTTCCTTGAATTTTGCTTCAATAGCCGAAGCTGAAGTTTTCTCATCATCTGCTAAAGAATTCATAAGTTTGTTGATGACTCCAACACACACTGAAATAAAAACAAATACGTTATTTTACATATATAGATAATGCTGCTTATATAATTATCAGATATTTTATAAAGATCAAGAACTGTTACACTTTGCCAACAATTTTAAAAAATTGTTCTTTCCAATTTCACATTCTAAAGAGTCAACTACAGTTTAGTTACATGATTTGGAAATGGAGGTTATGGCCAATTACCTATGCTAGGGATCTAGGGTGGGATTGCCCTTCATGGGAGAATTTCTAAGGGGTCCTAATGCATATTTAAGCAAAGTTTCAGAGAAAACCACGGGAAAACTCCATACCGTTAGGTTGGCGGATGCAACCTGGTTCCGAACCAGATACCTTCCGTCTCCCAGTTCAAAGCTCTAGTGTTATGCCACTGGTGAGGTGTTACATGATTTGGAGCAAATTTATTTAAAATAACTGAACTGGCACATTTCTCCCACTTAAAACATACATGGCCTGTTGAGCAGAGTTTAAGATGAAGCAGAATTTTTTGCAATAATCTAAAACAAAACTGTATGTAAAACTAAAAGAAAATGGTTTTGCTTTTTTCCCCCCCTAGAAATTTTGCAAGCAAATTATATGTTTAAACAATATTACTTAGTTTACTAAAGGGCAAAATTAGCAGCCCCCCCCCCCCGACTCTCATGAAAGTGGCAATAATTAAACATATGCAGTCATCAAAGTAACAATAATAAAACATAGGTAGTAATCAAGGTGGTGATAATTAAACATATGCAGATGATATTTTGTATTTTTGTCGCATCTGTAATTTAGATTTAAAATGGTGATTTGGAACAACATGGAAATACAGAATTCCAATACTTATCTATTTTGGGATGCCAATTAATGAAGTTAAAATAATTAAGTGCCTTCAAATTCCTTAACTGGTGTGTTTACCGCTAATTTGTTCACCTAAGTTTTTATCAAGTTCTTTTGGGAGCATTGAAATTTGTGCATAACTCCTAGAGACCCATGACTGCGAAGCTTGCCAAAGTGCAGTGATTTTTTAGGTTGGTGAGAGTGGAATTAATGAGCATCATAACCCATGAGTGTGCCGTGTTTTCCTTCCTTGTTCCACAAAACACTTCTTTGGAATTGAAATTTATACTAAATCGCCTACCAAAACTGTTTAACAATTTTCGCCGGGCATACACAAACTATACTTCACCTTTATAAATACCATTTGGAAAGTATCATAATCCATGAGTGCACCATATTTGTCTTCTCTGTTCCACAAAACACTTCTTCGGTATTGAAATCTATATTAAAATTGCCTACTAAAACTATTTTACAATATTCGTCAGGCATTTGCTAACTATACTCACCCTTTATTATAAATTGTCACATTTTGACACCAAATTTAGTGATCTATTATCAAAAATTGCAAACCTTGTGAGACTTTCACCATTTTATTAACAACACAAGATATGGTCATTTAATTAACAGAGAAACAAATTGAAAAGTGACTTAAAAATTCTGTGAAATTCAAAAAAATGAAATATTGTATCACATTTTAAAACCAATAGTCCTTTAATATCTTTGCAACAAAAGGCCAATCAGAAAGATTAATATAAAATTTCATCCAAAAGTTTTTGAAAAGCAATAAACACTTTTAATCATTTTTTTCATTTCTCGTTGGTTATTACATTTCATATTAGAATTAAACTTGTGAGTCAGTGTGGAATAGAATAAGTATTTTATCTCAAATCAGGATATTCATTCAGTTACTCTGTAATTCTATAATATCAAAGATGTAGTAGATAGTTTTTAAATTAAGTTTGCAAACAAAAATTAAACCTTTAACTATAAAAAAAAAAAAAAAAAATTGAAGAATGTGAGTTTACAATAGAATGGAATTTTAGGACTTTCCTTTTTTTCATTTTAGCTCTTTTGCTGAAAAAAAAAAAAGAGAGAGATTAAACCCTACTTTTGAGATATATTGGCCAGCATAAAAGCAATCACCATCGCAGGACTTTTGATAAGCTTTAAAAACAAGCCAATGGCGTTAAACACTTGGAAAAATTAATAATGCTTCTTTACCAAATCCACTATGAACTAATATTAACAGTCAACCTGTATCAGGCATGAAAGTTTTTTGTCTTTTGACGGAATTCAGACTTTTTCAGCTCCATCCAAGATGATATTATAATGAATATACATGGCTAAATAATGAATACATAAGGTATTAATAACTGGTAATGTATTAATTGTATGTTAATTTGATTGTTTTGTATCGCGTGCAGTCTTTTTTGCCAATTTCTACTTTCATGCCTGCTGTATGTCTCATGCACCTTTCAGAAAAATTCATTAACACAATAATGACCTTCAAAAATGAGCCAAAGAGTTACCTGTTTAGGAAAATTTTGCAAAATTTCACACGTTTAGTTTTCTTTTTCCCCTTTTGTTGTTTCATTAGTACTACAGGTTCATTGTTTATAACAGTTTACAATACAACTTATAAAGAACCATTCTCTCAATTATAAAGAGTTTTGTGTGTCTAGCACAATTGAATTCTTTAAAATATGATTTAAAAGTTGCATGATTTCTTAAAAGAACAGCTTTAAGAGCTAACAGAAAAATCTCCTTACCAATAATGGGCTAAACTGCAAGTTAGCCTATTAAAATAATAAGTTAATTGCTGTCATTATCCATAAAGCAACTAGTGCAATACATGTTTTTAGCACAGGGAAAGAATTTATTTTTTCAACGCACATAAAATAGTATAACTGTCACCCACTACTTTACAAGCCTCAACTACTGTAAATTTTTTAAGAAATAAACTGGCAGGATTAAGGCTTGACCATACAAGTTATTTAGAGTCTAAATTTTATTACATACTGGAATTTTATTAAATAATATATTACTGAAATGTTTTTTTCATTTTAGCAATAACATGTTTTTTAAACATGTTACTGCTACTATTGTTACATGCTCAAGATGAGCCCTCCACCACCCTTTAAAGTTCTGACATGGGCACCTATGCTAACAGTAAGGGGAGGGGGGGGGGGGAATAGAGATTTAATGATCAATGATTAAATATTCACTTTATCACTATTTTTGGAGTTTAGAATTCCGCGACATATACAAAACTTGTGCATTTTGCAATTAATAAAAGTTGTTTTTGGAACAATCATGATCAACTAAACAGAAAATGCTACCTCAAACGAATATTTTTCAGAATGCAAAGCTTCTTTAAATTTCTACACTGCTCCTTAAGAAAACTCATTCTTCGGATGTTCAGCTATGAACTTATTAAATTGTTAAGTTGGGTAAAATATGTACTCTGCGAAGAGGTTTACTCATTCATTTCCGCCTAATTTTAATAAGAATACTACATAACCTGAATTGCTCACCTATAACATCCACTACACATGATTATTCATTACTGCATAAGAATAAAAGTGAAAATTATTAGTATTACCTTCACAGTCTCCTTCTTTTAAAGCAGCCGTAAATCGAGGAACAAATATAACAATTATAGGAATTAAGTACACTGAAATATAATTAACTCGAACCATACTGAAAGATGACCAAGGGTGCTCGACTTACACTAGAAATGTTAACTATACAGACAGAAATACTAGTAAAAATGAAAAGAATGGAACTCGAACTGCAATAACTACACTACAACACGTTGATTTTTGACGTATAAAAACCCGGTGTCAGCTGGCGGAACTTGATTGGATCAAATCGTAAACAGTATTCCTTGATGCCATATTCCCTCAATAAAGTTTGCGAGAGAATATTCCTTTCCGAGGAACTGTTCAGAAACACTCTTCGAGTAACTGAGGTTTCCCAGGTTACGTGACGTCATGAAGTTCGTCACATGGAACTTCGGCCTGATTTGCGGAGCCAGCCGTTTGAAAGGATGATAATGTTCTCCCACATTTTCGCTCGCTTTTCTGAGAATGTTCTCTCTTTTTTATTAATGTTTTGATAATTTCTTTTCATTTCGTTTAACTGTTTCTGGCGTTAATTCTTATAAAGTTCGTTTAAATAGTTTAGATTTGAAAGGACTTATTGAAGACAAATAAGTTTCTCAGAAAAGAAACCCAAAATAAAAAATCATAACTAAAATATTGCAGTTTCACTGAGCAGGAATATTATCATTGATCAGAATAAATATACAGTAAAATCTCTAAAACAATGCATTGGTCTGTAACATTAATTCCCACACTTTAATAGAGAGTCAATGTGTGCCCTCTCAGAAGTATTCAAGTATAAGCGAAATTTGCTATTTTAGCTTTGCGCAGTGGCGTCGCGCGGGGGGTGCGGGCCGCAACGGGTGACACCAACAGAGGGGGGGGGGTGACACCAAAAAAAAATGCTGGTTTATTTTTATTTTTTTAATTAATTTGAAAAAAGACCTGATTTGGTGATGTAAAAAATATCCGAGAGAAAAATTAAGAACAAATATATGAAAGAAACATATTCTGTGTGCCTGTAGAAATAAAATGTGTTCCTTCATCTCAACTTTTTTTTCCAGTTTAAAACTTTTCCATATTTCCCCCATAAAACAAGAATACGGCTGGTTGTTCTCAACTTATGTGTAGCCATTTCATTTGTATGTTTCGCTTTTAACCAGGGGCTAACTATGAACTTGCTATTTGGGGGAGGGGGATCTTGGACAAGAGGTGCGAATGAGGCGCTTGACTAAACTGGGGGTGCCCGTCGGCTGTACTTTTTGAGCGTTGGACAGTCTATCCGGTGGGTCTTCCATATGGATATGAAAATGTTTGCACTTCAAAGGGTGAAAAGCATACTCATGATGATGATAATGATGATTTTTTTTTAAAGTACGAAACACACTAACGTAAATGCACTGACGGTTGAAGAATGAAAACATGGATTCGCGCGTCAAAATGAAAGGTTTCGAAGGACGACGCCAGGAAGGTTTCTAAAGATGTTCTCAGAATTCTGGCATAATTCTGAGAACGCTGACCGTTCATTCATTTAGTTTAGTTCGTTTATTGTGTAAAAGTACTGTTTTTCAAATGCAAGTCCTGCTTATTTGTTTCTTTTTCATTTTATGCTATCATTCTTTTGGTAAGTTCATAAGTTAAATATTTTATGTTTTCAACGCAGGGCCGGCCCAACGAGGGTGCGAATGTAGGCGATTAACTAAAAGCGGGGCAAAACGCCTCAGAAAATGCTTTATGAGACCATTCTTTTTTTTCTCTCTCTCTCTCTCCTTTCCATGCGGTTAAATTGTCTTAAACAGCTATGTTCTCACGGAGCTTTAGATGGATGACGGTTTTTCCGAATTGTATTATATTTTATTGTGTACAAAGGCGAAGCTACTCGAGGGCTATCTGTATAGGGATGGGTGCCTTGTTCGGGGGAATTTTTTAAGGGGTTCTAATGCGTATTCACGTTACATCCGAAGAAAACCACCCAAAACTCCAGACAGTTAGATCGATGACTGCGTGATGAGCCCGAAATCGTTTTCCGAATGCAATGGGCCTTGTATTATATATGGACCTTTCAGTCTACATTTATTTCGTACCTGTGTCATTTATTTTTTCATTGTTACGAAGAATCTCAAGACGTGTAAACGAATGTTATTGAACCTTTGAAAATTCCATGGAAGTTTTAGAAACACCGTGTAAGAAGCAGGGTGCAGGGTGGAAAATAATACAGTAAAATTATGTATTTTCGCGAGGCATTAATTCCCGGGAACCCCGTCGTAATCGCGAAATTTAAATCCTCTAGAGGTACTGTTTTTTTTTTTTTTTTTTTTAACAAAGAAATAAATTTTCCACAATCCAAAATTTAATGATTTATTGCACAGTTAAAAAAGTTTTCTTAATGATTTCTTTCTTACAACTATATCTTGAATATAAAATATTAATAGAACTAAAAAAATGCAGCTCATTCACTTACAATATTTACATCAGCTTTTTTAAAACTATTGGTTAAAATTGGCCAAATTCAAAAGTAAATAAATTTTATGTGCAATGTACGAGCAATGTGGAACTTTACACAGCAATATGCAAGGCGGTTCAAAACTCTATAAACTGTAGGGACGATAGGACATTATATTATGTGCCCTATATCCCGTAAAGTTTGTATAGGGAGTTTAGAATCACTCCCTATATTCAGTCAAAAAGAATCTGTAATGTATATTCAGATGTCTGTATATTCTGTTATTCTGTATATTCAGTCAAAATTTTATCGATTTTCATTACTTTTAAAAGGTACAAGAATTCTTAAGTAAAGTAGTTTGTAGTGAGTGTTGAATGAAACAACTGGTTTCAACGAAACAGGTCTCATGAGACATTAAATTTCAAGTGTGTAGATAATTTAACGTTTAGTTGAATTAAATGCCATATTTTTATTAGTTGACAGTGTATTTGTATTACCTGACAGTGTATTTTTATTAGTCTGGTAATGGTATTATAAACAGGCTTTTCTACGGCTCATAGTTTTCATAGGCCTCTTGGAAAAAACACTCCATGTGAAAAAGAAAAAAAAAAGTCATTTCCGCGTCTCGTACATTACTTTGCATAGGTGGTATGGAAAGTTGCATAATAGCCTAATAACGTTTGATAGAACCTTACTACAGTGGTTGCCACTTATTTCGGTCAGTGAATCTCTTAAGTCGGGGAAAATTGGCAGGGTGAAAGAACGAAATGGCCAAATTGCACTAGTTTTCTGCCGCTTACTTCGGTAGTTAGTGCTGCTTTATCCGGTCAGATAATCTACGGAGATTAGGTAAAATTTCGGCTTAATTTAGGGCGAAGTGAAAAAAAGCCAATCTCAAAGATGACTCATAATTGTACGGAGGTGTTACGAGGGGGGGGTGACACGGTGTTATGGGGGGGGCACACCGGGTGACACCATGCTTAGCGACGCCACTGGCTTTGCGAATAATTTTTAGTTTTTTAAAAATGCAAAACCCGTTAGAACTATAAAAATTTTAATTATGCATAACCTAATTCATATTTTATAATAAATAATTTTTAATATACGAAACCAAAGTAGGAAGTTTGTTTTTACTCGAATACTTTTTTTAGAGGGAGTAAATAGAATTACTAATTCGAAAGAAATCCAGACAAAATTTTGGACAAATATAGTGAAAGACACTTGTCGTTAAAGGAACATCTCTCTGTTGAGTACACCCTCCGAAAAAAGTATTCGAGTAACTGACAAATTTCCTCCGTTGGTTTCGCATATTAAAAATTATTTATTAAGAATATGAATTAGGCTATGTATAAACATCACTTTCCATTTCAAGGTATGTGTTTTTCAAAAACTTAATTATTATTCGCAAAACTAAAATAGAAATTTATCTCTTACTCGAATACTTTTTTTGAAGGGTGTACAAAGACGGATTCAGAAACTTATTTTAGTGGGGTGTAAATCGTGAATACTCATTTTATCTAGTGTAAAGCCTTGCTTTATTTTAGTAAACGCTCCATTTATCAAGTGTAAATATATTTTTGTTGGGCGGACTTACGTCCCCTATGCCCTCCCCTTGGATTCGACCTGAATTTAGTAGCCTATAAACGATAGTTGTGAGAAATGTGTTTCCTTCTATTTTAAATAAAATAAAGTTATAAAGTCGAAGCTGTTGAATAGCCAAGTTCAAACCACCATGGATTTGGTAGTAATGCAAATGATATCCTCCAACAAATGAATAACATCAGAATTCTAATGTATTCTTTTAACACATTTTAAGAGAGTTTAAAAGAGATTCTGATGTCTGCCTGACTTGTAATTTTTTTTTTTTTTTTTTTTTTTTTTTTTGTCAATACTTAGACTTCCATAATTAACTGTGCGTTATCTTGAAATGTTTATGAATGTTTATTACAAAAAATTTCAAATTGAAAACTGTGCGCATATCCTTTCTTTTACAATATCGTGTGCAGTAAAAAAAAAAAAAAAAAAAAAAAAAAAAAAGCAGTTCTTTTGAAAATCTTTCCCTTTAGTTTACTCTGGAAAACTGATAACTGAATAAAGCTGTTTAGTTTCCTTATCTTAAATAGTCTATATTCATAGAACACATAGCAAATAATACTGTTGAATGTGTTTTATAATTGATGCGCTTGATGTAGTATATCTTTCTTGCTTTTAATGTTTTTAATAATCGCTAATTTTAGATGTATTTCTGAATATTGTTAACAATGTATTTTAATTTCTTTTTTTACAGATCCTCGCAAAACAGAGCGAATATTTTAAACCCACACAGACTAGTAAGTGTTAGTATCGTTTTTGTTCTTTATTTTTAAAACTTGAACGGAAAGAATAATGAACAAGCGGAAAGAATAATAAATGGATGTAAATGAACAAACAGTAATATGAGCAACTAATAAAAGATAAATTTAGCATTCTTTCCCAAGGACACTGTTTCAGTAGATGATATTTTGTATATTGGCTTTATGCTATCAAATTATAATTTGGCAGCTTTATATTTATTAATTCAAGCTCAGTTGCGCAACAATAGGGTGGAAGAACGGGCAAGATGCCACGGGCCCCCGGTTGGAGAGTAGCCCTAGCCAAGATTGCTGCAAGTGCAAAGGGGTTCTAACATTTATTATTACAAAATATAGTAAAAATTTTAGTATTGTATTCAATTAATTTAAGTTATTTACTAAAGTACATACACAAATTAAACAAAAAAGTTTTCAAGATTTAAATGTTAGAAAAAGATACCCTCCAATTTTATAACTCGCAGTAATAAAGAGGGAGGCGTCATCCGATCCATTTAGAGAGGGCCATAGACGATGAATTGTCACGGCCCTCAACGCAACATTTACATCATTGCTCAAACTTAAAATTTATGGTCAAAAGCGAGCTTTTAATTCACGAAAATTTATTTAAATCGTCATTCCATAACAATGAATCGAAATACAAATTTTATTTTATAGCAACCACATCACACACCTCAACTCGAAGTCACCAAAATATACCGAGTTAGCGGTCAGAAACTTTACTGGCCTCTTTGGTTGACTTCGGAATGAGGGATTCAATTTGAATATAAGGAAAATACCTACACCAATGCATCTGCTTCCTCATCAACCCAGTGTTATGTGTGGCATTCGTGTATTCATAACCTGCTTTAATAAAGGAAAAAATATGCAATGCAATAAAGTCAATGTACACCCACTGAAAAAACTATTCGTGTTTACGTCAGATTTCCTATTTTCGTTTTGTAAATAACTAATTAGTTTTTCGAAAAAACACAAAACTTAAAAGAAATATGAGAATTTAATGTAACATGCTACGTTATTTATTTTTATGAAAAACAGTACTTTTTGTAAAAAAAAAAAAAGACTGCCACTTTCTGGTAAATATCGAGTAAAAAACGAGCTACTCGTGTTTTACTCGGGGAGATTGACATACTCGACTGTATTGGGTAGCTCATAGGAAAAAAAAAACATGGCGGCACGTATTTACTAACCAGAGGAGCCAATGGAAACAAATGAAAACAACATGTAAAGGCCGCGTGATCTATCTCCCCAACTTCCCAAGGAAAATCTTTGGGGGAAAACCATGAAGCTCTAAGGGTCTAAGGAGACTCATCGGGAATGGGCGATCAGGCGGGAAAACGGACCAGGATCCATTTTCACCGGCAGGGGGCGCAGCGCACCGCTTGAATACGGACACGGACTAAGAGGGTTCAGGACAATCATCCAAGCATTGCGAAAGAACTAAATGAAATTTGCCAAAAAGGTGGCGCTGGGAGTCGTACTCATTAATTTTTGGCGCATGCGTCGTGTGCTAGTAGCTGAAACGTAAACAAATATCAACGGAAGCACCCCACGGGAGATACTTACGCCGTGTGTCGTCAGAGGGCGCCCGTGCCGTTAATTATTAAAAGGGGGTCGCATATTTTCCTTTCAGAGGCTGACGCAGTTTCGCCCGTCTGCCGCTTCCCGATGACCGTCCTAAAGCCTCTTAGTCCGTGATACGGATTTAGCGTTGTTTTGATTGTGAACGAGCTATATTTTTTTTATAAAATAAATTATTTTGACAGAATATGGGTCGAGCGAGTCACTGCTTTGCACCTGGATGTAACAGTGGATATCCAGAAGCCAGGAAAAGAAATGTATCGCTCGGGAAGAAAAATCCAACGTTATTTAAAGCTCCAAACAGCATCACCATAATATTTCTTTAATATGGCCCCTTATAAATGTATAACATAAAAAGTAACACTATTTAAATAGAAAACCTTTTGTACATGTTAGTAGTAGTATAATACTAATGTGAACACTTTAAAATACGGCCCAATAATCGAATTGAAACAGCAGTATAACACTTTGAAATTGTCCATTCTTTTAAAAATAATAACAGTTTTATGAATAATATTTTTCTGTTTATTAATTTAATTAGGATGGGGGAGGTGATTTTATATTTTATAAGAAATACACAAATGGCAGCGAAATTGATAAATATATAGAATTTTCTTTTTAAACACAAAAATTTTCAAAACCAACACAGAATAGAAATTTTTGGCATAAGTCTGCAAAACTTATACAAAAACAAATATTTTCAATTCAAAGTCTGTTTTTTTTTTAAATACAAAATTTTTCAAAATTAATGAAATAATAGATTTTTTCTGATATGTGAAAGCTTGCAAAACTGATGCAAAAGAGTCAATCACTGAATATGCGTGTATTTATTGAATTAATAATTTTTTCCTTTATGCTTTTTTATGAAATTTTTTGTAGTACTGAAAAATGATACTGATACTGAAAAGACATTGATTTTTATGTAATTTTTTGTGGTACTCAGGTCCTTATTATCGTACGGGCAAATCGGGACTTTGTCCAGGGCCCCCCAATTTCAAATCTTGTTCTGAAACATCCTTCTTTATATCAAAATAAAACAAATTTCATAGATGCCCCCCCGCCCCAAATTCATCAATTCCTGGGGCCCTTGTTGGTTATAATCAGGCTCTGGTGGTGCTGAAAAACGGCGTTAAATGTTTTTCTCTTTCCATATTTGTTTTTTAGTTTAACTAACCAACTTTAAGACTAAAGACAAAAAAAATAAATAAAATATAATGTGGAAGAGTGGGTATATAAGAGGAATTTATAGCCTGAAAGGAGGCAGGAAATATTTTTTAATTTTTAGCTAATTGCTACCAAAAATATTTGTCAAAAACTGATCTATTATATCGTTCGTATGCAGTTTTAAAGAGAATTTATTTAAATTATTAATTAATTTATTAAATTATCAAACTGATGTTACATCGTTGTAACTAAGTAATATAGAAACAAAATTATTATATATGCATATTAATTATCGTATTTATTTATTCAAATGTTAGTGTATACTTCATGAAATTTCAGCATAAATGAATAAATCCCAATTAGAGAAGCTTTAAATCGGAAAGCGCGCGCGCGATGTTGTTTTTCTCTGCCTTCAATAGATGGCGCCATCAATGGTAGCCACAGTTTCGTCGGCAATTCTCATACTGCGTAGTTGGTCCAAGTTGGATAACAAGCCGATGTTTCTCCTCCCGAGCTTCATGGGGAAAACGCACTCAGCTTAGTAGCTTGGGCACCTTGTTTATCTCTTTGAGTAGCTCAAGTCGGGCATCGTGAACGGTTTGAGTTTTTCCGAGTAACTCGAGTTACTCAAAAGTGGCAGTCTGAACGCACCCTATGACTCTCGAATATCTTTTGGTGAAGGTGTATTTGTAAAGCCCGTCATAAACAGGAGTTGAGTAAAACATAGTGCCTGTGGATAAATGCGAACTTGAGTGTAAATTTCGTTCTGACTCCGTATATTATTTCTCAGCTATACATAAGCCTAAAGTTGAATTAATATTCAGTTATTTTGTTCTTTTAAACTTGTGAGGGCAAAAGGAGATTAATGAGCTTCTCTACTCTCTCCAGGCAAACGATCATCGCAATATTTTTCTATGGGGAAAACTACCTTTAGAAAGTTTCAGAACAAACTATTAAATGTTTTTCAACCATACCTTTCTTTTTCCGCCTTATTCTAATAATTTTACAAGGCAAAAGTTCTATTCTGCAATTAGATAAACGTATATTATAATGAACTAATTTTGCTTCTTAAAATTAATAGACAATGTTTTCAAAGAAAGAGGGGAAATGTGGCTGAAAAATATTCGATAGATCATTCTGAAACTTCGAATTTGTAAAGGCTGTTTTCTTAGAAAAGCATTCCGGTGATCCTTTGCTTGGAGAGAATAGAGAAGCCCCTTAACCTTTTTGTGCCCAACAAAAAAAAAAAAAAAAAAAATGAAAATTTTAACATTTTCATTCTTGGTCGCAAATATAAGTGTTATTTAATTTTCGTATACTTAGTTCATAAGTATTAACCTTATTTCCAGAAAATGCTGAAAATGACGAAATGAGACATGTACAAATTTCACTTTTATAAAGGTTTAAAAATAGAAAAGCAAACTGCTCATGCTGTTCATATTAGAAATTTATCTATTGCACCAGACATCAACAAAAATTGGAGAATGTGATGATAAGTCTGGGTACAAATGGATTAAGTACTACCGTGAAAATTTGTACAAAAATATTTAGTAAAATCATTTGGCTGAATTTTTATCAATCTGCAGGCCTCGCAGTCGGTCCTATTTTTTTTAATTCCTACCTCTATAAATAATAGAGTAAAATGTTCTGCTGCTTCAACAGTTGTTAAATGTTCTTTTAGATGTTAAGGTTTCGCCGTTCAAACCATTAAAATACTAGGCTATATAAATAAAATTTTGATGAAGGTAGGAATTTAAAAAAAAATAGGACCGACTGCGAGGCCTGAACCTGCAATCACCTTCATAAATATTTAAGCACATGGATAAAGATCCCTTCTTTATCCTATAAATAAATTACTACTTAATTCTAATCTACTAAAATTTACACAAAAGCGTTCAGTAAAATCATTTGACTGAATTTTTATCAACGTAATTTTAAGATGGATCATGAAATCGTATATGAAATAAAGGAAGGAATTTTCCCAAGAGCTTATATATTTATGCGGGTAACACTTCTAGAAAAATAAGAATTTAAGAAAAAGTTATTTTTGTCCCAGATAGCACAAGCTTGCGCTGCACACTCGCAGAAGACGTAATATTGACAAGCGAGCATTCCATCAAGCAACCAGGATATGTCCCATTCTTGTCCATTTTATATCATTTACACGACATTCATATGTCGTCTTATAGACATCCATACAGACGTAATTACAGACGTGCTAGTCTGCTTCTGATAAGGTGAATAAAAGTCCCCAATTTACAGGGACAGTCCCCAAATTCATAATTTTTTTTTTTTTTTTTTTTTCAATTTGTCCCTAAAATGTCAAAAAAGAAATCGGGAACAAAATTTAACTATAATAGTAATTTCTTCCCATTTTTTTAATCCCCATGTTTCCTTCATTTTATAAATGTTAATAATGCTTTACTTGAATAAATAGAAACTTGTTTGAGAAGAGCACTGAATTTCCAAAATATGGCCACATTCGTAAACGCCAAACGAGTTGCACTCGAGCAACGAGTTTCTATCTAAGATGTTCGTAAAGAAAACTGAGTACATTCAGTTTAAAAACTAGAGCGTTCGTATACAAAACTGAGTGCGATTAGTTTCAAACGAAATAAACTGAGCGCGGATTAGGTTAATTGAGTTTGTTAGAAGATTACTTGCTGCACGTTGTTGCTGTTTTCAAATGGCGTCCGTTGTCATCGAAAAGTATGTTGTTATGAAAAGTATTTCACGTTTGCTGAAGCTGCAAATATTGTTTTTTTTTTTTACGAGGAGGAAATTCATGCATACGTTAGAAACTGCTACGAAGGTACATAATTTTCAAAGGTAATCATTTTCTTGTATTTTTCATTTTAGTAAATTCAAAAATGCACATTTCAGTGTTGAGTTTGAAGTTGATTTAAACCGTTATTTGCGAAATTTGAGCTTCTCTTGCTAAATACTTTTGAAAAAATGAAGTTTAAGTTGAAATTTCTAAATTTTGGTCTATGCTCTTCAATTATGGCCACTCTTTCTTTTAAAAATCCTGTTGATTTTATATTGAGTATGTACTAAAAACTCTCCTCAGCAAAATTAACGCATTCGCGAATTGTAAACAAGCACGTCTCCTAGGCTAGGCAACGAAACTAAATAAACTGAAGTTGTTTGTAAAGTCAAAAGAAACTGATAACCACTGACAGCACTAAACACACGCATTCCAGTTTTCTTACGAAAACTCGTGCAACGAGTTTGTCATTTACGAATGCACCCTATATCCCCGATTTTCCCATACATTTTTTTGTATAATTTTCTGGTCAACTTAGTTTACGGACCCTTTAGGATTTAGTAGTGAACGTTAACATCCATACATGGAATTTTTATGATCATCACTGTCTACACAAATCCCTACAAAAAAGTCAGACACGTGAATGTCACAACCGCATGTTTCAAACAGGATGTGGTGAGCTGCTAATTGTTCTTCAGTTCAAACTGAATGGAAGTTTTTGGAACTTGTTTCCCTAGTCAGTATAGCTGACGATATGCAGACAGTCTTCCGCCTTATTAGCCAAATCTTCCGAATATTCGGAGGCAGTACCCAATTTTAGGGAGGGGGTTCAATTTGTTCCCAAAATGTAAAACACCAGTTGACAAAAGTTTGAAACAAAAAAAAAAGTTTGAATATAATTTTATTTTTTTTTTTCACAATAAAAGATACAGTCATGTTTCCTTTGTTTTACGAATATTAGTGGCTGATTCTTTTGTTACATTTGCGAGGGAAACGAGCATTTGTTTACATGCAAGTTAAGCGGAAAATGGTTTGCGAGTGAAATGCAATTCTGGTATTACAAAATAAATAGATAAGCATAAAATAAAATAACTCTCCTAACTGTAGCGCCGATTTGCGAGAA
>JAWZYV010013055.1:0-117500 GCA_038373885.1 Cheiracanthium punctorium
ATGCCTACACATCTTATCTCTTATCGCCTTACTTGGCGCCGCAGGGCGTCTGCCGTACCTGAGCCTTTTTTTTTTTTTTTGCGAGATATGTCTTATTTGTAGTATGTTTTGTGTTTTACTTGTTAGTTATATATATATATATTGTTGTAGTTTGTTGTATTATGTTTGCTCCCCCTTAACGTGTACATGTATATATATCTCAAAAAATCATTTATTTTCTGTAGGTTTGCTTACAGTATGATGCTCAAGAAAAATTAAAGGGTGCTGCTGCTGATCCATGGGCAGCAGCATCTAAGAAAAAACAAAGCTGGAAGTTAGATTTCTGGTGTTTCAATCCTTGTGTGCGGTATGTTACACTTGAAGTTTGAAGATTTTAAGATCATGTATAAATTCTTTGATATTATAAAATTCTTTAATGTTAAATTATAAAACACTGATTTTGGCCTCTTTTAAAAGTAATGTGGAAAAGAAATGTTAATTTTATTATTTTTATGTGCATATTAAAAAAAGAAAAAGTACCTTTAGCAAACAGAGCTGGGTGAACACTTTGCTCTCAGTACATCCTTTCCGTACGAAGTTCCTTTAATTATGTGCCAGAAATGGATGATTTCCTTCCATATTTTGTACCTATTGGAAATGAGTCAACAGTTTTGAAGCTGTAATCAAAGTATTATTTTTACATGGACTGAGCAGTTTTTTTTTTTAAACTTTGAAAAATACCCTGCCATTTATGTTTAATTTATGTGAAATCTATGTAGTAATCTATAACTTGTCTGCATGTGCAGCAGAAATTGAAAGTTTCAGAGCTGTAAAATTGAGCACAGAGGTTCACCAGTAAAGTTAGTTGTGCTCCTTCAAATGATTTTTAAAAAATTCAATTAGCATTATTATTATTATTATTATTCAATACTTTTTCAAAATATCATCCCTTCTCCCATCAGCTTATATCCACCAAACTGCTGTTTGAAAATGTTTAATCTTTGAGTTTTAAGAAAGATTTTTTTTTTTTTTTTTAAATATGATTCTGCTGTAGATGAAATCAATTTCAATTTTTGAAATTTAGATAATTTTTCAAAGTGGTGATAATTTTTTACAATCGTTGTTTACAATTTCTTTATATTGTCACATTAAAATTATGACTTTGCATCCCCCATTTGTAAGTTATACTGAATCACCTTTCTACCCTCTTAGAAAGACCAGTAAAAGAATAATGATTTGTTAATTTGCATGCATTTTTTTAAATGATAAAGGAATATTTTATAAACCATTGTGCAAAAAGAAGCAGACATCTCTTTTGCTCTTCCATATAGCATGGAACATGACAATTTCTTTCTGTGATGTATTTAAAATAACTTCATATTCACAGATTTGTTTTAGAAATTATTAATTATATGATGGACTTAAACCAAACTTGTTCATTATTTTTTGAACAATTGATACAAAGTTTGTTTAAATTTTTGTTATTCAAAATTTATCTGTTGTTATTTTATAAAGAAATCAAAATCATGACCGTTCATGGATAGATAATTCTGAAATTACTTTCAGTCAGAATGCATTGATATAGACAAAAAATTCTTAATATATTTGTAATATCCAATGTATCTTCAAAAACTAAAAATGTTTCGGACTCATATTTTTAAATTTGTAGTTTTGTAGTTTAATACTTAAATTACCTACATTGCTTGTCTTAATTTTACTGAATAACAGTCATGAATTTCAAGATTTAAATGTCAGGTTTTATAAAATGTATCTTAAAAAATATGTTTTTCTCCTAGAATGCAAGAAATTGTTGATAGAGGTGTGCATAGCATTATATTAACCAGTGGTACGTTATCTCCTCTTGGTCCTTTGATTACTGAATTAGGAATAGATTTTCCAGTGCAACTTGAAAATCCTCATATTATCAAGGATTCTCAAGTATTTGTAGGTGTTATAACTCGTGGCCCTGATGGAACACCTTTGAACTCCTGCTATCAAAATAGGTATTTCTTTTTTTAATTTTTGAATACTTATTCATATGGAATACTATATTAAATTTGTGTGTTTCTTTCTTTTATCATAAAGATTGTTGTATTGGGCTAGAGTTTCTCAATCTCTGTCACATGTTAGAACAACTTTTATGATTTTTACTAAAATTAAATTATTACTGCTGTTTAGAGTAAAATAATAATAATATTATTTTGGTAAGTAAAACATCTAGGACTTCTTTTTCATGCTAAAAATTTAGCAAATGTACTCAATAGATTAGAAGAAAGCAATATTTGAAACTTACATTGACTGAAATGAGGATGTATGAATTTCTGTAAAATAATGTTGTTAATTTATATTTACAATTAATGATTACAACAAATCATGACAATTATTAATATTAGAGCTCTACAATTATTGAGAGAATTTTATTTATTAGCATTTTATGGTTGATGTATTGAAACTTTCAAAAGAAAGTTTTGTATTTACTGTAGTTCAAGCAATTGTGTTAGTTTGTATAATTAACAAAAACCTTATTATTATTATTTTTTTTTTCTCTTTTTTTTTTTTTTTTTTTTTTTTTTTTTTTGTCTCAATTTTAATGTATTGAAATATAGTTATTGCGTTTGAAATGTTATTTAAAAGTGGAGAATGGGAAATGATTGTGACTTTTTCTGTCTATCAGTATGTCTATGGATCATCTAAAGATAATTGAATTTTAATCATGATATGTCAAGGAATTCTGTAAAAAGGATAAAATATCGGGGAACTTATTTTTGTCATGGCCATGTGACCATTTTATTACCATACAGTCAAATTGTAGCCAGAAGTGCATGCCGTTGTTTGCTTGAAAGCAGAATCTTGCTAAGGAACTTCTATAGCTACCCATTTGGGGAAAAAAAAAAAAAAAGCATGTTGCACACTTGCTAGTCTTGCTTTTTTGTTTTTTGCCACTTGACTCACCAATAATAAACTACATTTTATCTGTAAAATTTTGAAATTGCAAATCAGTATTTTATAAATATTGTATGCTTTTGTGTTTGTGTATTTATTTATTTTTTCACTTTTTGGATAAGCATGTTATGCAGTGGTGATTAATTCACAGAAAAATACTGTACATCTATAATTAGTTATGCAAATTTGACAAAGGTAATAAAGTAAAGCAGGGAACTTTTTTCTCAATTTCTGAAGCCATTTTGTTTTGCTATTTCTTTTATGAAAACCTTATTTTTTAATGTGTTTTTCAGATCCAATGAAGCTTATGTAAATTCTTTGGGCCGCACAGTCTGTAATTTTGTTCGAGTAGTTCCAGATGGATTGTTAGTGTTTTTCCCATCCTATTCCGTGTTGAAGTCTAATCAAGAAAATTGGGAAGACAATGGTATTTGGAGAACTTTGTCTGGAATTAAACCTCTTTTTGTGGAACCACAAGGAAAAGATGCATTCCAAGAAAGCATTGACAATTTTTATTCTGCTATTGATGACCCTTCATCTAAAGGTGCTACATTCATGGCAGTTTGTCGAGGAAAAGTATATAAACACATAGTTGTTAATTCTCTTGATTTTTATCTTCTGCAATCATTATAGTGTTATGTTTTATAATAATTTTGCTTTCTGGTGTATGATGCATTTCTTTTGCTTATTTTATTTTGCTTCATTACTATGAATTGACAAAGTTTTAAATTTAAAATTGATAAGCAGTGGCATAACTGGGTAGGGTCTAAGGTGGGCTAATCTCATCCTAGAAATATTTTAACCCACTCTAAGGAAAGTAGATTTTCAATTGAAAGTATAGGAAATAGAGTCCATATAGTGGTTCGAAGCCTACCCTAGAAATATCCAAAAAGCCTTCCCAGTTATACCAGTGTTAATAAGTCTGACACAAAATGGAAATAACTTGGGAATCAAGTGTTAAGTAAACAGTGGGAAATTCTAGATCTTGTGAAATTATTGTTTATGATGTATTAGTTATTTGTTGCTTACATATTAATACTGTGTTTTTACTTAAAATTGTATCTTCCAGATGGTTTGGCTGTTGTGCTTCAAAATTATGTTCTACTTCTAAGGGAGGGAAAAAAGCCACAAAAAGAATATAATTTGCCTTCAAAATATTTTATTTAAAGAAAATATTTCATTTTTCAGCCATAAGATTCCCCCCCCCCTTTTTTTTTGTTTAACTACACTCTGCAACAAGATTAAAAAGTGTTTATGATTTCAGTTTGTCTGTCTGTGTTCTAACTGTGGCACATATGCATTAATTACTATGAAATTTATGTATGTTGAAACAAAATTGATGTGTGTTATTAAGAATTACAAAACAAAGCTCTCCATCAAAAATAGTGTACCTATCATTTATAATTCTACAAGAGCCTTCAAAATAATTTATCATAAAGTGCTCTTTATAAAAAGTAGAGTTTATTGCATATATGCAATTGCATATATGCATTCTAATATTTATTGTGAGTTGCTTTTTTTTTTTTTTTTTTTTTTTAAATTAGTCAGTTACTCTTTGTAAGAAATTTCTCTCATACTTAAATACTTTTTAGAATGGTTGTGCTAAATATTGATATGGCTAGAAAAATGCACACATTAAAGGGTTAAGGGACAGGCAGTTCATTGAATGTTACATTTATTTTCTTAAATGATCCAAATGCATACAGGGTGGAACTACTTTTTGCATCAGACTCTTCAATTATGCTCTGGTGTTTTTATCTATTGCTGTTGCTTGCATTGCAAAATTTTAAAACAGTTTGTTGTTTTAGACATTCTTTACTACTACAACTACTCAATTTACTACTCAATAGTTACTTAGTAAATAAGAAAAGAAATATTTTAATACATTCTTTGCATATTTTTACTATATTTGGAATTACATGTATACAATGAATTTATTAAATAATCAATAATAGACATTCCTAAATACCCTCCCCCATGCCTTTATTTATTTTTAAGTGCAAAATGCTAAACTTAAAAATTAATTCTCTGAATAGTATATATATAAATAACTTAAAACTGTCTTTTAATTAATTTAAATATTTGTGTGATTTAGTAGTAGGATATTAACACTAACACATTTTGCAAATGAAGAATACACTTGATGCAGAATTTAAAATCATTGGTACTTTTCATTACTCCTTTTAATTATTTACTGACTACTTATTAAAAGATAAATGAATATTTCATTGTATAATTTTAGGTTAGTGAAGGATTGGATTTTGCTGATCAAAATGCTCGAGGTGTTGTGATTACTGGCTTACCTTTTCCTCCAGTGTTTGATCAAAGGGTAAAACTAAAAATGGAGTACCTGAATTCCTTATCTAAAGAAAATAAGGTGTGTACATTTTCAAAATGCAGCTTTTTAAATTGGAAGGGAATTTCTTTTTCTTACAGGCATGCTCTGAATATTACTGAGAATGCTTCTCAGATGTACACAACACATTAGAGAGACATGCTGCACTAAGAGGGTTTAACATCATTATATGATACATGCGTTTAATTTTACTTGTCTTTACCTTCCAATGTTAGCAATACATAAAATGCAGTATTTTGTATATTACATTTAGTTGCATGAGTAAGCATGTATAATTTTTTAAAAATTTTAACCATACAATAATTAACATGCGTTACATTTTACAAATGTTAGATCTATCTAAAGTTTATTTGTCTGTGTCTTTGCTATAGATACCCAGACAGGTGTTTTGCAATTCTACTCTGCACATTGGTACTGTCTATGAAATTTTTTAAAATTATATAACATCCAGGGATGCGACATTTGCGACGAACTGAGACAAAACTGCCGGCCTGCGCCATTTTGCGCCATTCGGTGCGATTTCGGCCGTATCTGCGCAATTCTGCACCAAAACAGAGAACATGAGTAATTTTGAATCTGACTCACGGGAGCGCACACCGCACGACCACGTGTTGAGAGTTGTGCATTCCAGTCCTCAAAATAAACCTCCGGCCGGTATTGGAGAAAGAAAAGCTCCCGGTGTAAAGGGGGGTGGGTGGGTTCACAGTTGAGTTTCCGGTCTACGTTACACCTACTGCAGCAACCACGCTCATTTCGTATCTACCACGTGGGGAGGAAAGAAATTCTTTTCCTCTTACTGCCTCTTACCAACCCCCTCCCCCAACTAGCCGATATCCATCCAAATACGTCATACGAAATTAGGCGAATCATCTACCTCTGAACGCATTATTCCTTTGTCAGAATGGATTAACTGCACGTGATGGATTCAGTGTTGCCAAATCTTGAGAATTTTCGCAAATTTTGCTACTTTTGGAAGCATTTTGCTACTGAATTGAAATACTCCTCTTGAAATTGAATATTTTTCTCTTGATATTTCTTTGTTTAAAACTGGGTGCCTTTAAAAATACAAATTATTAACACTTATATAAAATTTATTACAATAGCTAATACAATAGTTTTTTCCCATCTGTATTAATCTTTAATTTTTTAATCTCTACTTCATAAGAGTAAAAATTGACCATTATTTTTAATTTAATTCCTTTTTTCTTATTTTTTTTTCTATGGACTGCTTACGGCATGTGAGTTTTCTGCCTACTCGAGATTTTTTTAATTATTATTAATTGTGAAAATCGCAGGTTTTATGTTCCTCCAGTCAGTTTCAATCTTTCTCCATCCATCTTGAGAATGAATATTTTTTCTACAGCCTTCCATTGTTTAAACTTCTGGTGCAATGAGAATAAAAATTGCTCATTACTTTTCTGGAGATCCCTATAAAGCCGCGGTTTTGTTTATTTTATAAATCGCTAAAAATCTCTTTTGCTCCCCTGTCCGTTTCAGTCTTTTTTCATCCATATTCAGAATCAATATTTCTCTTGTAGCCTTACACTGTTTAAGCCTCCAGTGCCATAAAATTAAAAAATGACCCCTATTTTACATTTATTTATTTTTTTAAATTTGTTATTAAGAATACAAAATATCCCTTATATAAAATTTATTACGATAGCTAATACGACATGTGAATTTAAATCTTTTTCCATCCATATTTGATCATTAATAGCTTAACTTTAGCATATTTTTTAAATACCTATAGTGCCATAAATAATAAAAATTGACATTTATTTTATACTTATTTGGTTGTTATTATTTTTTCCCCTATAGACTGGTTTGAAGAATATTAATTGTATTATAAATTAAACTAATCCAACAAACAAGTTAGAAGTCAGTGACTGAAATTGAATAGTTACTTGATTTTATCTGTAAAATAAATTTTGTAGATTTTAGGCAGAGTTGAAACTCATTTAACTTGAGTTGCACAGTAGAAGTCTTTGGTTTGAATATGTGTTTAAAAAGGAAAGACAAAGTAGGTACCTTTTCTGTAGTTTATTGAAACAAGATGACTATGGTAGACTTACACAGTGCACATGATGAAGACACAACACATTAAACAGCATTTATCTAGTAGCACAAGAAAACAAGCTTTTAGAAGAAGTCGCCAGCAGCGATCTTTTGGATTCAAAAACACATCACACTGAATACATCAGCACGGATCCCCGGATCCGGTTCTAGTTGAATCACATTTGTTGAACCACACGGTTCATAGCTACATCTTTGATTACACACACATCATAGTAGTAGTGGCTGAGCTTTGGGAGAGACAGACCGAGAACACTGAAAAGTTAACTTGTGATGCCCTTTTTATATCTGCCAGTTAGTGTGGGACTACGATGGATATTTGCATAGGGAAAAAAAGAGTTCTTATTTTATGCAAATTAGGAGCAGCGCCATCTATCGGCGAGAAATGTAAACTTTTGTTACGGCGTTTAAAGATATGACGATGTTTACACTGCCATTTTCAAAATGCTAACGAACTTACGTTTTCACTTAGAAAACTTTTAAAGAAGTTTACAAAAAGTTTATACTTCACTTTAGCAAATTTAGAGATAAAATGTCATGGAAATAAAAGGTAAGTAAAGAAATAGCGTTTTTTCCTAACAAGGGCCCGCCTTCCATGACATTTAGGAAAACTGGCAGATTCAAAGTAAACGAAAATTAGAGGTAACCTTTCCTCTTTAACAAAAAATTAAGTTAAACATGATGCATGAAAAAATACTTCAAAATCCACTAAAGGTTAGTAGAAACACTATATACAGTTGTTGCTGGCCAGCATGGTTAGTACACATTTCAAAAAATTACTTCATTTCAAAAAAATACTTCAACTACTAGAAAATACTATACAGATGCATTCAAATATAAACACTTATGCTAGAACATTAAACACATATGCTAGAACATTAATAAACACATTTCTAATCTCAAAAATATTCATACTTCAAAAATACTCATGATATACGTTCAGTGCACTTTAGAAAATACTCACATTTTGCAAAGTTCATTCAATATAGTACAGTACAGTACATTGCAATGAAAAATACGAATTAAATTTGAAAAAGCTCGAATTGAAAACCAACTGAGATCGAGCGAGGATGCATCCCGAAAAAATTTTGTAAAAAAAAGTTCGTGTTATAGGTTAACACATTATATGCCTGACACAACACCTTACAGACTAGGGTGGACATATAGGAGCTTCCACTAGCAAACATGGGACTTACTGAAATAAAACTTTAACATCTCCTGTGATTGGTACGAAAATACTCTACTCTTAGAACTAACCAATCACCTCAGAATTCTCTGGCAAATTACAGTTTCACCTCGCGAGACGCTTTTGAGGCTGCTCGAAAACTTCAGAAAAAGACCAGAGCTAAGAATATCGCACTCCGTGGGGAACTTTACTCCCTCGACTGTAAAGATGTCAGACAGACATAATAGGACAAACACAATTTACATAAAGTTCATTTTTCTGTGGGTTTTTTTTTTTTTCTTGATCAAAAATTTCAAAAAAATTTTGTCATTGAAAGTGGAAAGGCTGATTTTGAGTAAGGGTTTCGTGAAAATGTCTGCAGGGTTTTGTTTAGTGTTAATATATTTCAATTTAAACAATTTTTCTAAAACGAGGCTTCTTAAGAAATGGTATTTTACATGTATATGTTTAGTGCGATTGTTCTCTGTAGGAGAATTTGAAAAGTCTATAGCTGCACGATTGTCACAAAATAAGGTAACCTTTAAATTTTCTGGAAAAATGTTTAAACTTCTTAGTTCATCTAGTATTCTATACATCCATAACAGTTCTTTTGATGCCTCTGTCAGGGCAATAAACTCGGATTCCATAGATGACAAGGCTACACATTTCTGCTTAAAAGTTCGCCATGAGATTGGGGTTTTGTCTAACATTAAGATGTGACCTCCCATCAACACATGATCATATCTATTTGAGGCGAAATCGGCATCAGAATAAGAATTTATTGAAATTTCACTAATGTTTGAAAGTTTAAGCTTTAATTTTGATGTTGATTTTACATATCCCAGTAGTTTTACTAATTGGTTCCAATGATGTTGGCCGGGGTTAGATTGAAATTGAGAAAGGATATTTACAGCGTAAGATATATCAGGTCTGGTTCTACTAGCCAAGAATGATAAACATCCCAAAATATTACGGTAGGGCAGTTTTTCCATTTCCTTAGTCTCTGCATCGTTACTAGGACTTTGCGTCTTTGACATTACAATTCCAGGTGCGATCGGCAATGATACTAAGGGTATCTGGTACTTCTTAAACCGCTCATAAATTTTATTGATGTAATCTTCCTGGTGAATTAATAGTCCTTCCCTATTTTCAACAAATTGCACCCCGAGTAGTTTCTTCGTTCTACCCAACTTCTTTAGATCTACTTTATCTTCTAAGAGTTTAATTACATTCTCTATTTTTTCTTTGGTTTTAGATATAAACACCATGTCGTCAACATACAGAAGTAAAACTAAACTATTTTCATAAATGTAGACACAATTAGCCCACTCCAGCTTATTAAAATTTAACTCACTTAGAATTCCGTGTATTTCATTGAACCATTCACGTCCACTCTGCTTTAAACCGTAAATAGCTCTGTTGAGCTTACAGACGTAGTTTTCTTTACCTTCCTCTTCAAATCCTTTGGGCTGCTTCATATAAATATCTTCTTTTACTGGGGCGTACAGATATGCGGAATTGATGTCTACTTGCATATGAAACCAATGAAAATGTCCAACTAATAGAGAGAAAAATAATCGTATTACAGAGAAATTCACCACTGGACTAAAAACTTGGTCGTAGTTTTCACCTTTTCTTTGACCGAATCCTTGAGCGACCAGTCTAGCTTTATATCGTACTATTTTACCTTTCGAGTTGTGTTTTACTGTGAATACCCATCTATTGCCTATTATTTTTGTATTTTGAGGTACGGGTACAAGTTTCCACACTTCTCTTTCGTACATGACATTCATTTCTGCAACCATAGCTTTCTTCCATTCATCTGAATTTTGAGAATCTATTGCTTGAAAATATGAGTTTGGAATTACTACATCCTCTAGTCAGGAACTGGTTAGATTCGTTTCGTCTTTCACAATGCCGGTATAGGTATCTTTACCTTTAAAACTAAAATTTTCAGGGTCATACTTAAGTCCATGTTTCTTGCAATATGCCTCGACCTCTGTACAGGATCGTAATCTTATATTGCTTCCTGATATACCGTAGTATATATCATTTCTGGACCCGTCTGATCTAGGGACGGCTTTTCTCATCCAAACTACATCTTTAAGTGGTGCTACACGGTCTTTAGACTTAGAAAAACGAATTGTTTCTTCTCCCTCCTCCTCATCAGATACACCGCTACTTATTTCATATTTTTCTTCGGATGTGCTAGGTTTCTCGTAATCTTCTATTTATTGTTCCCTTTCCTCATCGGAACTTTCTTCTGCTGTAATGGGTTCCAGCACGACTCCACTGCTCTCACAAGTGGGTAAATTTTCATCGAAGGTTACGTTACTTGTTTCTACAACTTTTCTGTCACTCGGTAGCCATACTCTATAGCCACGGGTAAACATAGCGTACCCAACTAGTATGCCTTGTTTTGCCCTCATTTCGAACTTACTTCGTAATTGACGTGGTACACCTACGAACGCCTTTGATCCAAAAGTTCGTATATGCTTTACTGAAGGTTTGCGACCACAAAATAGTTCAAATGGTGTTTTAGATTGGTTTGCGTGACATACTCTGTATGTGAAACATAACAGTGCTTCCGACCAAAAACCATTTCCTAGTTTACTGGAGTGTAACATAGCTTTTACAGCGTCCAAGGCCGTGTAATTAAATCTCTCACTTACACCGTTCTGTTCTGGCGTATAATCGTTGGTTCTTTCAGCTTTAATACCCTCCTCCTCCAAAAACTTTTAAAATTCATTATGGCAGAACTCCATGCCATTATCAGTTCTGATATTAATAATTTTTCTATTTAGAAACCGTTCTGCACGTTTTTGGTACCGCTTAAAATTCTCGAAGACTTCAGATTTCTGCTTCATAGGATAAACAGTGACCTTTCTTGAGTAGTCATCTGTTATCGTTAAAAAGAATTTATGTCCCGATATGGATGGGTTAGGTAAAGGTCCACAAACATCCATGTGCAGAAGTTGGAGGGGTTTGTTCGATCGAATCTTGGGGATACTTTTAAAGCTCTTTCTTCTAGTTTTTGCTACTTTACAAACATGACAGGGTTTATATGATTTAGATTTAAAAACAGGTAGGCCAAATACCTTTCCTTTACTAGTTTCAATTATAGCATTACAGTTAATATGACAAAAACGGCTATGCCAAAGTTCTAAGTTTTGGTTGTCGTTTTTTGAAGAAAAATTAGATTCTGCTTTCCTTTTATTAGTTATTATTGTGGGGTAAACATGGTACAGACCACGTTTTTTGTGTGCTGTAAATAGTTTTTGTCAGTTACGTGAAAACACCTCTACTTTGTTATTTCCCCCTCTAAATGTAATGCCCTCAGTGTCCAACGCAGGACCTGACAGGAGATTTCTCCTTAATTTAGAGGAATAGAGGACGTTTTTTTAATGTTTTAGCAATTTTACCACCTTGAAATTTTAACTCGATTGTTCCCCTTCCCTCTATGGAACAATCAATGCCGTTTATGGCGACCGACATCGACTGGCCTTTAATTGGTTCAAAGTTTTTAAAAAGTCTTTTATCCCGACAAAAATGAGCACTAGCCCCTGTATCAAAGATCCATGAAGAGTCATTTAAATCCTCGCTTGTGTGGGCTTCTATCATATGATTCTTCGGTTGTCGTTTGTTACTTTTACGATTACTGGGGGGAGGGAGCCTACAACTAGCAATTAAATGTCCGATTCTGCCACACCTATAGCACTTTCTAGTGTCTTTCTTCACATTATTTTTAGGTGGGACCCGTTTCACTTGTACTTGACTAGACATTGCGACGTAGCTTGATCCCCTACACTTTGCTTTAGTCTGGCCTCCTCAGCCAAAAGTTCGGCTAAGACTAAATCGAACTTAAACGTTTCATCAGGCCAGCGGTAAATTGTTTGAACAATTCCCTGGTACTCAGAGGGTAAATACCTTAGCAATTGAAATGACTGATACCAGTCAGCTGGGGGCGCATTAGCGTCTTTTAATTGCTTAACTATCATCCTCAACCTGGCTGCAAATAAGCCGATTTCCTCCCCTTCATTTAATCTACATGAAAAAAAGTCATCTGTGAGTCTCATAGCACGAGCTCTAGATTCAGGTTTAAAGTGTTTATTTAATTTTTCCCAAACTTCTTTGGGGTCATAAGGGCCAGAAATAAGAGGCTTGTATTCATTTGAAATGTTCAAAAATATCATGCTATAAGCACGCCCGTATCTAATCTTGTAATCCCTCAAATCCTTAGCGTCAGTGTCAGGGGGCCTTTTTTCTACACCACTGACTATTTCCCAACAATTCCTGTCCATCAACAGTACCCTTACGTCTTCCTGCCAAGACTCGTAATTGTCGGCAGATAACTTTTCTATTTGGGTAACTAAATTTGATGCTTCCATTTTGAAAAGTTGGGATACCACACACTTTACAAGAAAAGATTAAAAACACTACAGGCCCGCCCTCTTATAATTTTAAGGCACTTAAAATCTGTTTGTATATGTTAAAAACACTTTAAAAACAAAACACATTACAAATACACTCAACATATTCAAAACACATATAAACTTGGGCAAGGAGGCCCATAACCGTGAAGAATATTAATTATATTATAAATTAAACTAATCCAACAAACAAGTTAGAAGTCATTGACTGAAATTGAATAGTTACTTGATTTTATCTGTAAAATAAATTTTGTAGATTTTAGGCAGAGTTGAAACTCATTTAACTTGAGTTGCACAGTAGAAGTCTTTGGTTTGAATATGTGTTTAAACAGGAAAGACAAAGTAGGTACCTTTTCTGTAGTTTGTTGAAACAAGATGACTATGGTAGACTTACACAGTGCACATGATGAAGACACAATACATTAAACAGCATTTATCTAGTAGCGCAAGAAAACAAGCTTTTAGAAGAAGTCGCCAGCGGCGATCTTTTGGATTCAAAAACACATCACACTGAATACATCAGCACGGTTTGCACGGATCCCCGGATCCGGTTCTGTTGAATCACATCTGTTGAACCACACGGTTCATAGCTACATCTTTGATTACACACACATCACAGTAGTAGTGGCTGAGCTTTCGGAGAGACAGACCAAGAACACTGAAAAGTTAACTTGTGATGCCCTTTTTATATCTGCCAGTTAGTGCGGGACTACGATGGATATTTGCATAGGGAAAAAAAAGAGTTCTTATTTTATGCAAATTAGGAGCAGCGCCATCTATCGGTGAGAAATGTAAACTTTTGTTACGGCGATTAAAGATATGACGATGTTTACACCGCCATTTTCAAAATGCTAACGAACGTACGTTTTCACTTAGATAACTTTTAAAGAAGTTTACAAAAAGTTTATACTTCACTTTAGCAAATTTAGAGATAAAATGTCATGGAAATAAAAGGTAACTAAAGAAATAGCGTTTTTTCCTAACATGGTTACAGGCATGTACATTTCTCCTTATTTGCTGTTTAAAAAAAAAAAAAAAAAAAAAAAAAAAAGAGAGATCGTGCGCGTGGCGAAAATCACAGATTCTCAGTTCCTGTCAAATTTCAATCTTTTTCCATCCATCTTGAGAATGACTATTTTTAATATAGCCTTCCATTGTTTAAACCTCTTGTGCCATGAGAGTAAAAATGCATGTTTACTTTTCTAGAGATCCGCATAAAGCCTTGGCTTTCTTTAAATCGGCAGAAATCTCTTTTTATGCTCTTTTGTTTCAATCTTTCTTCATCCATCGTCAGAATGAATATTATCCCTTGTAGCTCTTTCTATTGTTTAAGAATGTTTCTAAAAATTTCATGGTGTTTGTTTTTTTTCCAGCAGTAATTAAATATTTATTTCCAGCATCTCTCAATTTCAATCTTTTTCCATCTGTCTTGAAAATTAGTATTTTTCCTTTAGCATTCCTTAATTTAAATCTCCTATGCTGTAAGAATAAAAATGAACTCCTATTTCAAATTTAAATTACTGATTTCAAAGAAACCAGTAACGGAAAAACTTTGCTAAATTGCCCCTGTTTTGCAAATTTTTTCTGGAACCCAAGCATGTTTTGCCAATTTCTCCATAAAAAATCCCCAAAATAGCAAAATTCATTCTCTATTTACCGAAGTTTTTCTTGGGGTTTACTTCCTTTTTTCGCTGTTTCTCAAAATATTTCTGAACATTTCGAACTTATTTTGTTCTTTTACTACATTTCATTTTTATCAGTGAACTTGAACTGTTTTCACCAGGTGCCTTAACTCACTGAGGGCCGTATTCACCAAACTGTGAGTAGCCCGCCATCATCCGAGAGTTGGGAAACCTGCATTGCCGGTTTGACTCGGAGACAACTCGGAAACTGTATTCACCAACTTATTTCCGCCCAGGGTTACTTGACTCTGGAGTTGTCTCAGCCAGCTTTGAAAGCTCGTCTGTGATTGGTCAGAGTAATGATTCCATGAAGGGGGTGAACTAGGTTTAATGTTCGGGAGATCGAACCCAGCTCCCACCACACACACTTCCTTCATGATATTTGATTTGTTTTTATGCAAACTGCGCATTAAAATGTGAAAATTAATTTAAAAAAAATAGACTGATTAAACATTTAATACAAAATTACATCCAATATTTTTTATAAATAAAATTTCATGTCTGTTATACTTTTTTCAAATTTAGGAATTTTCATATTTTTTAACACACAAAAATTAATTTATGCAGTTTTGATGTTTTTCTTTTTGAGATACTTTATATATTATACATAGAATATGTATGTGTTTAAAAAATTCTATGATACTGAAACATATTGTTTTTTTCTCACATTTGTGTGAAAAATTGTTAATTCGCTATTCCCAAGTACAGTACACTACAATCAGACAAAAATGTTTAACCCCTCAACAACACTTTTTTTTTCATCCTTTACACATAAATGATTAATCTCTTCAATGTAAATATTTTTATCCCGCCTCTTCTTACAAAAAAAAAAAAAAAAAAAGTGCGGGTGTAGTAGATCCACAGTGCTCTGGCCAAATCGCCCCTCATCTGTGGAACAATAGATACAAGAAAATAAATAGGAAAGATCAGAATTTACTTACTTATTTTCAATACAAAAAATAATTAAGAATAAAAAAGCGTTCAAATCAGAAAAAAGAGGGAATGGAAAAGCAAACCAAGATAAGTCCGACAGATGGTGCCTGCAGTCTCTACGGCAAAAAAAGTACAGTCATTCTCGAGAGTTTTTGGAAACATTGTACAAAGATTTTTTATCACTTTTGGAGGCTTTTATAGCTTGATGGGTGGTTTTCACAGCAGTTTCCGTCTGTTAAAGCACAAAATATTCAAGTATTAGCAAATTTTTGGGATTTTCCAAACCTATAAAAAACAACCCTCGTATCCGCCATTTATAAACCCGAGTCAACTCTCCGATTTTGCGGGGTTAGAATCTGCACCTGGAGTCAGGGTCAATTCTTAGGGTAACCCCTGATTTTGGAGTTGTGAATACCATTTTCTCACTAACCCTTGAAGTAGCTCGCTTTGCTGGGTTAACTCTAGGGTTTAAAGTTTGGTGAATACGGCCCTGAGTGTAGTGAAATTGCTGTTAGAAAACAACAGATACTAGATAAAATTAAACTACTAGATAAAATTAAAAGACTTTTTCAGCAGTTAAATTTAAAGATCACGAGTGCTTACATTAAGTAGATCTGACCGTATCATACGATAGTAATGTATTTTTAATTTACTTACTATAATGAATATGATAATGACATTAAAATTCATTAATTTATCAGAAAATGGTTTACTTAAAACCAAAAATATGGCATAATTTCGGCCTTTTTGTTTTTTCTTTTTTGTTTCTCCTTGCAAATTTCTTTTTGATAAGTTTAAAAAAAAAAAAAAAAAAAAAAAAACCACAAATTGTTATTGTTTATTTTTAAAAAGTGTGAATAACTACTTTTTAAAATAATGTTTAGTGCTTATAAATTTAAAATCAGTTGTGTCTAGTTTAAAGCATTGAAAAGGTAAATCTCTATTTAACGAATTTTCTATATTGCGAACTTTTTTCCGGGATTTAACGACTTTTTTAAATAAAGTTCAGACTTTATTATTATTTTATTTATTTCTTTTTAGCGGTCCATGTAAGACTGTTTTAAAAGAACAGCCTTAAATTTACCAATAAAGTAGGGACTACCCCATTGTTATTTTAATCTTAGAAGTTATTAAAGCATATTCTGTTACAAATTTGTTCTCTTCTAGAGTGAAAAAAACTATAAAGCCTGGCTGTACACTTAAAATAGTTCTGATAAGTAGTACTGTATAGTTTCTGTGATTATCTATATGTTTTTTTTTTATTTTTTGCAGGGACAAGGAGTAAGTGGTCAAGACTGGTACGTTTTACAAGCTTCAAGAGCTGTAAATCAAGCTATTGGTAGAGTTATTCGTCATAAGGATGATTTTGGTGCAATACTTTTCTGTGATAATAGGTGAGCTTTATTGAAATAAGTTTTATACATGTAAATAGGTAATCAATATTGTTTACAGTTTTGTAGAATCAAATTAAAACTCTTGAATTTACAAATGTAGCGGAAAAGACTTTTTTTTTAAGCAGGGATGCTACGGCTGCGACATTGGCGACAGACTGAGATAAAACCGCCTACCTGTGCCATTTTGTGAAATTCGAAACGATTTTGGCCTATCTGCGCAATTCTGCACCAAAAGAGCGAATATTACCATAATTTATGGAAGAAATGCCGCAGCGTTTACGATATTTTTACATTTTTTTTAGCCGATCTTCAACAAAAAACCATAAAAATTGTTCGTCTCAAAAGATGGTGCCTCCACCGATCACGTACTTTTTAGCGGTGCACGGAGCACAGCGTAACGAATCCGAATGCGATCCTATTCCGCCGTGGCGTAAAAGCGGTTTGATCCAATGCTCTGGATCTTTACATAAATCCAACCGATGTCCCCTGAATTAAGACAAAAAGCAAGAGAAGCTTTTTTTTGTCTACATTTTAGAACCATAATTACATTTTAATGAAGGTTTTAATATATATATTTTGATGGGCTAAAGTTCCTTAAAATACCACAAAAACGCTGTACTACCCTCAATTAACCACACCCCAGTGTTCCAATGAACGTCCATTGTTGGGGGGGGACAAAGATTTAAATTTTTTATTTTAGAGATAAACAGAGATAAAATAAATAAAATTAGTTGAGAGAGTCAAACTTGAAAAAAAAAAAAAAAAAAAAAAGAATTTTAGTTGAGACATGCTGAGAGAAAAAGGTATTTTGATTGAGACAAAAAGGGATTCTGATTGAGACAAACTGAGACAAAAAGGGATTTTGATTGAGACAGTGCTGAGACAAACTGGGGTTTCGGCTGTAGCATCCCTGTTAAAGTAATTTTTGAGACATTTCATTCAAAGCCTAATTTATTATTTTTTAATGGTTTCATCAATGTTTTATTTGCAGATTTCAACAGATACGTATTCAGCAGCATTTATCAAAGTGGATTCATGGCCGTATTACAGTTTTTGAGTCATTTGGTCCTGCTTTAAAGCAATTGTCAAGCTTTTTTAGAACATTAGAGCAACAGGTAAATCATAAAAAAACGAAATAGAAACTGGTGTTTAAAAGAAAAAATTAAAACTTTGTAAAATAACACACATAAAAAGTACTCATTGCTCAAGTTGCAACCAGAAGAGAGAGAACTGGGGGGAAAAAAGGAAAAATTAACCAAAGTGAAGAGCGAGTAGCCCATGCGAGAAGCCCATGTGAGAAGCCAGAAACTCATATTAAATGCAGTTCTATTTTCAGTTCTCACTCTTCTGTGTGTGGAATCCTGCTGATGAAGGCTGTAAATTTTTTAGCTGAAATGTGTACAGACTGATAAGTACCTGTTATTTATTTATTATTTATTTATTTTACAAAGTTTCAATTATTTCATAGCTTAGTGATTATTTACATTAAATAAAAAAAGCTTGTTTCTTATCTGCATCTAGAACTTTCTGAAAATAGCCTTTTATATTTATAACTTTGATATAGAAATAATTGTTTTAAGTGCAGTTTAAAATCATATTTATTTGCACAAACAATAATTCTATTATCAGGTTATGCATTTCACTATAAATTACATGCTAAAAGGCTATATCAAAATTTTTTTTTTCTTTTATAAATTGATTTAATCTACTTTATACCTTATTACTATTATCATAATCATCTTTGTTATCATTAGTAATAATTTTAAAAGCACAATTTTAATCTGACTTTTTATTCAAGCAATTTGATTATATAATTTCAGAATTTATTGAAGCCAAAACCAGATTCTACACAAATAGGGAGTTTCCGTGTAAATGGTTCTGTTTTGATTTCAACTTCTGGAAGACAAGCAAACTCAAGTCAACAGCCCAAATTTTCTGAGTAAAAATTTTTTTATTATAAATTTAAATATAATACTTTAAATAAGTACTTTTAAAATCATGTTCTGCAAATCCACTGGAAAACCCTAATTATTACTACAATAGATTACCAGAGATTCTTCAAGTAACTTTTGTGATGCGTTCTAGCATTCTAGTGCAGTATACCCGATGCATGTACATTTCATTAGTCTAACAATCATGAATCATATAATGATTAATTAGGTACTTCATAGAAATTTAATATTTATAGAACAAAAGTTTAATTTTCTTTTCACAGTTTTCTGGGTTGTCTTTTAAAAACATATAATTATAAGATTTAATAAAATACAAGAAAAGCATTTCAAAGCAATGTCAGTAAAGCATTATTTGCTGTTATAAAAACATTTAAAATATTTTGTTCGAGTATATCACCTAAAAAAAGGGAAAAAAAAAACTTTATAATTAAAAAAAAGTATTTTAGAAAAAAAGTAATATGTTATCACAGAGAAAGAAAAGTTTTTTAAGAATTTATTAAAAAAAAAACAACAACAACACTGCGACTGCAAAAATTTGCCTTTGCATGATATCTAAAAAATTCTAAGCATGCTGTGTACAATTGTGTTTTAATAACTACTAATAAATCAGACTATAATTTGAAGCAATGTGTAACTTAGAAAAGATGTTCTAACAGAATTGCTATTTATGGATTTCATGTTTTCTATATTTGTTCCTTTTTTAGTTTGACAGAATTGCAGAAAATAGGCTCTGAAGTGCAATAATGTGGTTATAATTGAAAAAATGCTGTGGTCATATTTTGTTTAGAGTGACATGACATCACATACCACCTGACAAGAGTTGAAGTATTATCTGTGGTCCACTAACTATCAGTTGGAAAGTACTGAACTAAGTAGTTGGACTATTAGTAGCAGTCATTCTAATAAAGATATTCCATTGAAGTACCACCATGTCCTCCCCCCCCCTCCTTTTCATGAAATTGAGTAATCTAATTCACTTTTAGTAGAATAAAATTTTATGTAAAACAGTTATTACTGTAATTTCAAAGTTTATGCTTTATAAACTGGATATTAATTTAATTCCCACTTATAAATTATTTCCATTTTTATTTTAGGAATGTTGAAAACATTTTAGACAGTTACAAAACAGAACAAGGTATTGATTTATTTTCCCTTCTTAACTAGCATTATGGACATATATATATATTTTTTTTATGGACAAATTGTTGTGCATTTATTTTCATGAGGAATATAGGCCTTGACATTATATGCTTTGGTAGAGGTTTTAGAGAATATAGGATTTTAGTACATAAATATATATTTTTCAAATAGCTGATTAATACTGTAATTTAAATTACTGATTTTATTCATCTGGTTGAAACTTGTAGATATCTTATAAGTAACAGCTGTAATGTTAAAATATTTTAAACAATAAATATATCTTAATGTAAACCTATATATTTAAATTGATTAAATTATATTTGTATTGATTTTAAACTATTGGTGTTGCTTTGCATCTATATTTATAGGAATTGTGTTTCTCTATTTTAGGGAGAGTAATAATTTTCAATCTCTAAATATTTTATTACTATTTAACTTTTCAAATTTCAGGCATGAAAAATGTAATAGTTGAGCATATATGATAACAGCAGTTTTATTACATGTAAAAAAATGTATAAATATTGAGTTAACCTTTTTCTTATGTGTGTTAGATTCCACACTCTAACTTCAACGTTTGTAAACAAAACAAAACATTATTTCACAAAAATGTACAACGTAACTTACAATTGCCGTACTTTGTAAATATATTTTTAAACACTTTCTTTATTTTTTTAATCATTATTTTAAATTCCAACCCTTCTTCTTTTGCCATTTCTGAATTGTTATTGTATCACCAAAAACCATGCTCGTGTTGTAAATGTTTGATAATAGAAGTAGCATTTATTCAGCCATCCTGACATTTTAGCTGTCCTCAGTTTAATTATATCAGTACATTACTAACTGTACTACATTATTTTTATCAGTCCTGTGAGGCATTGCCGTAATGCACCGGTTTCCGGACAATTCGTTTAGTTCTTTGACTTTTGAGTTCCTCATCAGAATCTGCCCTCGAGCTACTATCATCTTCATTCCAGCTCCTCTGGGCTTTTAACTGACTGGCATGAGTTGTGGTTGCATAAAGGTGACCGTCGCTTTCCTCTAACTGCGATATTTTGTATGTGTCACCAGGAAGTACTTCTGTCACAACCATTGGCCCTCGGTACTGTGGTTGAGTTTTTGTTGACTCACCGGTTGCTTTTGGATTTCTTCTTACCACAACAATTTCTCCTTTATCAAATGATAATGTACCAGACTTCTTATAGAAATATGCTTTCATTTTCAGTTCTTTCTTTCGCTTTGGATTGCAGTTTTTCTGGGTCATTCCAAACTTGCGCTTTTTAATCACATTGAAGTTAGTGTGCGGAATCTAACATGTGTAACCTGATTGCTTAGTAGAAAGGTCACAAGTTTCTGTAGCATAGCTTAAAAAAACAAAAACTTTACATTATGTTATTTTGTTTTATCGAGTAGCTCCTGCAACTTAATATTATTATACAAAAAATATATAATAATACATATTAACAGTAATGTTAATTTTAAGTTTATAATGTTATTTGATTGTATCAGCATGATGTATTTGATGTTAGGGTTTCATGTTTGTTGCAGTCAAGAAAAGGCCAAGGAAAAAATAAATAAAATAAAAAAATTAGAGTCAAGCTTATTTTATGTGGTAAAGTCCCTGTTAACCAGATGCCCAACAATTAATTTTTAAAAAGAGGTGTATCAGGCTTATATGAAATTTTATTTTCCAAGTTCAAAATACATCTGCTTTTAAGAGTATTTTGTATTTTGATTTTATTTGAGATGGGTTTTACTATACTTAAATATGCTCATTAATATGTATTTTTGTGTGCATAAAAATGTCTATTGTTAGACTTTTTAAAAGTTTGCACTGACAATAAAAATAAAATACACACACATATATATATTAACACTTTGTATTTTCATTCTTTTATGTAAAACTAATAATAAACTACTAAGATTTTTCATTTTCAGTTGTATCATCAGTGAATGGAAAACCTGATTCTTCAAGTATATTTGATGAATTTGAGAAATCTAAAGATCAGCCATTGTTTTCAACTTTGTATCAGCCTTGTTCATCCAGTACTGTTACAAGCACAAAAGTGAATATCAAGATTTTCCCTTTTTTGTAAAATGTTATGTTAAAATGTATCTAATGTGTCTAACTTTTTGTGTCCTATTACAGAGTACAATGAAATCTGTTTACAGCAATTCTATTAGCTGTAACAATAAATTTTTTTTAATAATTTCTGCTGTTCCAGCTAATATCTCATAGAACAAATTCTTTAAGTCTGTTTACAAGGTGTTTCAAGAAGGTGGTAATAGGCTTTAATTCATTGTTCATTAGAGATAAGTGGGCAATGTAAATTAAAAAAAAAAAAAGATTCAAAATAAGATTGGACATCAGAGTTAAGAAAAAAATCCCCTCATTAATTTTCAAGAAGTTACACTTTTTATAAATTTTTATGCCCCCCCCCCCTATACAAAAAAATTCCCAATTAGTAAAATGTGCCCCTTAAGATAGGATGTACAAAATATTATATAGCTGAGGTACCGTATTTTATGGAAGAAACGCCGCACCCTTCGTAACCGCCGCACCCACGATTACGCGGGTAGAAAGCAAGAAAATTGTTGTAACCGCCGCACATGACGTAAGCGATAAACTTAATTAGCGGGAAAATCGTAAACTCCGTGTCGATCCTTAATAAATGATAAGGCTAATTTCATTAAGAGTAAATTAACTTGCATTAATCAGGGTTCCTGGTGAACCGCGAGAATCTCGCATAAATTTCTTAAATCTTGCGCAAAATATATTAGAGCGTGAGACTCGCGCTGCTTGAAAGTCTAAAAACGCCAGTTCACAAATACAAAAATTTGTTTTGCTTCTGTTTTCACTCTATTAGTACAATCATCGAAATCGGGATAAGTGTTTTTAGTAATGGAAGAGAGACTCCGATAACGAGTTGTGTGTTATAAGTTTTTAAATGTATTGATGATAGTACATGTTTATATTCCAGATTCCAGAGTTTACTGATGTTACAAGACCATAATACATTTGCATCGTTGGAAGGGGGGGGGAATAACAGTACATTAAAAATAACACCACTTATCGGTTTCCAAAGGGTAATTTCCTTCTGCTAAAAGAATTATTTAAAAAAAGCATGCTGTTTTCTGCTTACTGCCCCCCCTCCTCCTCCGTTCCTCTCAGCTTCCGTTCAGCGATAACAAGTTTGAAACATTGCAGTGCAAAGAGGGGGAATATAGTAATTAATGCTATCCGCTCAGAGCTGACATGTTTATTTTTCTGTTCCTCCTCGGCAGCTGTTAAAATGTTTTGTTTTTGTAACGTGTGTCCTTCGTATATGAGTTTTGAGAGTATTTCGTCTGTTTTTTTATACCACTAGGATTCATGGAATTATGTTTTGAAATTTGCATCTCCATTCCGTTCAGTTTAATTGTGGTTCGCAGTAAGAGTTAATCAATTGTTAAAATAGACCCCCCCCCCCAAATAAATAAAATAAATAAATAAAATAAAAGCAGAATAAAATATGGTTAAATAAATAAAATGATGTTAAAAAATATTGATGTTCTGACTTAACAAATTTAAACATTAATTATAATTACACAAAATAATAAATGAAGCGTTGAAGTGCGCATGAGAGGGGAGGTAGATCGTGCTTATTTTTTTTAAATCTTACTTTGTGTTTTGGAAATTCTGGCAAATTTCTTCTCCTTTTTCTGATGGGAATCTTGTTTTGACCTGAGGAGACATCAGTTGGCACTTTTAACCATCCAGAGCGCGGGACGTGGACCCTTCTCCTCATGGCGCTCCACGTTTTTTTAAGTGGTTGGCATCCACTTTGCACGCTTTTTTTAAGTGGGTCGCATCCACTTTGCACGCTTTTTTTAAGTGGGTCGCATCCACTTTGCACGCTTTTTTTTAAAGTGGGTCGCATCCACTTTGCACGCTTTTTTTAAAAGTGGGTCGCATCCACTTTGCACGCTTTTTTTAAGTGGGTCGCATCCACTTTGCACGCTTTTTTTAAAAAGTGGGTCGCATCCACTTTGCACGCTTTTTTTAAGTGGGTCGCATCCACTTTGCACGCTTTTTTTCGGTGGGTGGCATCCACGTAAAATTCACTTTCACTCGAATCCTTCAAATTCGCTGCTCTCACTGTCTGAATTAAATAAGCGAAGGAATTCTTCATCTAATTCAGCACCAGCATCATCTTCATCACTAATCACACCAGCATCATTTTCATCACGATTTTCCTCAATGTAACTGGAAATTATTTCTGCCTTGGAAAAACCCGATTTAATGATGTTTGGGGATATTTCCTTCCAGGCTTCGGACACCCACCGAGCCACTTCTCCATAAGAAGCTCTCTTTAGTTTTCCACTTTTCGTGTAGGAATGGCTTTCGCTTGCCATCCACAACTCCCAGTGTTTCCGGACGCGGCTTTTAAAGCTTTTGTTGATGCTTAAATCCAGAGGTTGGAGTATTTTTGTGAGTCCACCTGGAATAACTGCCAAAGAAGCAGACGCACTTTTCGCCACTTTTTTTACTGAATCCAGTAAATGTGCCCGCATTGAATCCATTATGAGAATTCCTTTTGGCTGGAAAAAAGCCCCTTTTCGCTTGCGCCAGACTTCTTTAATCCAGTCAAGCATCAGCTTTTCACACATCCAGCCCTTCTCGTTGAAACGTATGACAACATCATTTTGGAAATTCTCCCGGGGCAATGTTTTCCGCTTGAAAATTATCATGGGTTTCAATTTTTCCCCATTGGCAGAACAGGCAAGCACACAAGTAAATGATGTTTTCTCGTGCCCCGTAGTCACGATTGAAACCGTTTTATCTCCAGATTTATTAACCGTACGGTTAGGCGGGCAATCAAACGTCAGGGGAACTTCGTCCATATTAATAATTTGGGATTCGTTGACTTTTAGCTGACTAATTAATCTTCTGATCTTCCCAATCAGCTGGTAATTGCTGTCCAATCGTTGTTTTATTCCGTACAGATAAGTTTTTTCTTGCCATGAATCTGTGGCACCAGTTTGGATTTCCATTAAAATCCAGAATTCCCATATTAGAGGCGATTTTTCTTGCTTGTAGACGGATATTCACTGTGGATAGGGGAACTCCCTTCTCTCTTTGTTCTACAATCCATTTTAGCAAAATATCCTCCAATTCTGGCCAGCGCACAATTCCACTCCTTCTCGCTCATTTTGATTTTGGCATATTCTCTATTGCTGGTTTCTCTGACCGCCATCGACGAATGCACCTTTCGTCGACTCCAAATTCTCGTCCTGCCGCACGATTTCCAATTGCTTCAGCTCTTCCTACGACTTGAAGCTTAAAAGCAGCTGTGTAGCTGATATTTTGTTTAGGAGGCATATCAGAAAAAGAAATTAGTTAAGAGGTACTAAATAAAAAATAAATAAATACAGAAGTAGAAAAAATCCGGACTTCAGTTCTACACAAACCGACAAGCGAGTTGCGTCGTATAAAAGCACGTGGTGAAAGAAAGAAGTAAGATGATTTCACTGTCACTCACACGGTTAGCTGTATCAAGGTCAACCCCTGCTGACCCCTGTTTTCAGGCGTTGGGTTGAAGTTGAATGATTTAACCACCCATCCCCCGGTATACCTATCTATCTCCATCCCAATGACCCCCGGTAGTCCGGGGAGGAGACATACGAATGGGCTTGCCTAGAGTTGACGGCATGTTACCGAATTTTGAGTAGTGGCGCCATCTCTTGTCGTATTTCGTAAATATCTTACGATTTTTTTGCTTTTTAAAAAAGTTTAACGTTAAAAAAACAGATTAATTTTTTTAAAAAATCGTAAACGCCGCTCCCAAACTTTTTAAAGTTTTAAACACGTAAGCGCCGCGGCGTTTCTTCCATAAAATACGGTATTTCACTAATTTCAGCTTTTCCTAGTGCCTCAAAGATATCTTTAAACAATGCTGATCGAGGGCTTTACATGAATTTGAATGTAAACATTTATTGATGGAGTAGTAAAAAATTAATTGCTTTCATAATTTCTGTACGACCCTTCAATTGCGATCATCTGATGTTCTGTTTTATTTTTTCCTTCAAGAGCCACTGAAAAGTGGTTTAAGTCAGCATATATTTATCTTTATGCCTCTGACAGTTTTTAGGATATAATTCTCAAATTTTGCACATCACCTCATTAGTGTGTGGGGCACATTTTACTAACTGGGAGTTTTTCTGTACAGGAGATGTATACAAATTTAAACTGCGTAACATTTTGTAAATGAAGAATTTTTTCTTAACAAGTCTTATTTCCAACCTTATTTTTGAAAAAAATTTCTATTTGCATTGCACACTTATCTCTAATAGATAAAGAAAAAAAGCCCATTAACATATTTTTTGGACACTCTTTATAGTAATAATTTGCTTTAGTGAGAATCTGTTTTTAATGATATTAGCTTTTCAAACAAGTTATGGCCAATGGTCAGCTGAAAAACTGCAACTACTGCTTTTCTAGACAAGTGGTGAATAATTTTTATCCCATGAACAATGCTGTGCCTAGTTTTCCTTATTAATAAAAGGGAGTGCATCTATTTTAAGATGAGTTCTACATCTTTTTACATGCTCTATAATTTAGAATAAAAAGTTTTATAACTAAGAGTTTTTGCAAGACCAGAGCACACTTTTCATACTATTTATAGAAGGATAAAATATCAAACACTTCTACGTAATTTTATTTATTGTTATTATTTTTTTAAAGCTCACAATCTTAATGCTAGTTCCATGCTGTAAAATTACTCTAGAGGTAGAATTATTCCCCTGGTTAACACAGAACAAGACTGAAATTAATTGCACACACAGACGAAAAAAGGTTTACATTGAGTGAGATGTTGATGAGGTTCCTGTTTATCTCCTTTTTCTCAACAAAAGAAACAGAAATTCTGGAAATAAACACATGGGTTATGGTTATCTAAAAAGCCTATTTTATTGGAAGGTGTTACATAAGCGGAACTATTTTCTATAATTTTCTGTTTTTATTTCTTAAAAAAAGAGTTGAAAAGGATAAATGCATTTTTCATTAAAAGATATCAGTTTTTCCCTAAAACAATTGAAGGTTGTGCACCATGTTGGTAATACATTAGCCAAATCGGATTATATGGAACCCTATTCTTTCTAGAATGATATGCCAGTATTATGGTGAGAAAGATGTAGTGCCTGTTCTTAACTGAAAATGAACAATATATCATCATCATTCTGCTAGTATTGGGATGCAATCCAAACAAAATAGAGTAATTGTACAAAAAGTTTTCCTTGCTCTAAAATTATGGGAGATGATTTAAATGAATGCCTGTGTTTGTTACATTACAAATGTATTGTGCTCTATCTCTCGCACACACATACACACAAAAGAAAAAAAAAAAACCTGACTGAATTTTTTATTTAAAAATGTAAAATAAAAAATATGACAGTTTGATTTACTGTTCTTGAAAAGAAAACTATTGTTGACATTTAAAAATGTATAAGGGAGATGGCAGGAAAACAGCTGATTATCAAAACAAACAGCTTGCCTATAAATATCTTTTCTGGAATGTAATTTGGTGTAACTATTTTCAGAGTGAATTGGAAAATCTTAAACAGTGGTATCAGTATGTTCTACCATAATAGCATGACTGGTATCTGGATGGACTTATTTTTATCTACCTTTTACCTTTCTACAATTTGCTTTTATCTTTTTCAGATTTCACGGATTTTAACTTTACTTATTTTATACAATACTTTTTTGCTTCGAAAAACCTTATTTTTCCTATTTTTTACTCATAGTCTGGCACAGTATGTCCTTTTTGGACCTTGTGCCATTAAACACCAACCAACCAATCATAATAACATTTAACATTTTAACACAGGAAATTTCTTCTAAATTGGATCAACCAAAAGAAGCTAAACGAAGAAAAATTTGTATCAAACTTCGAAGTGCTCAGGAACCTAATGATGAAAATAAGAATGCATCTGAAAGGTGGAAAAAATTTTTGCTTGAGGTATACTTTCTTTGCTCATTGGTTAATTATAATTTTCAATAAAGTAAATAAAAAACTTTGTAAAAAACACACATAAGATGTTATAGGTAAGAGGATACGTACGTTTCAGCCAAAAATTGTTTGGCCTTCTTCAGTCCAAGCCCTTAGTCGCAAGCAACACTGGGAACTGAAAAGAGATAAACAAGCAAAATGTTGCCACAAGTGGCAAAGAAAAGTCGAACAAAACCACAGAGAGGGGAGAAAAAAAATATAAAAAAATAAGGGAAAGGAAAGAAGCACAAAAAGACAGAAATAAAAAAGGAATAAATAAATAAATAAATAAGAAAAAGAAACACACGAATACAAACACACGCACACAAAAAAAAGAGAAAACAAAATAACAAAAAACAAAAAGAACACAATTTTTTTTTTTTTTTAAATTAAAAATCTCGAACAGGACAGCACAAAATATGTATAATTCTCTGTATTTTTTATTTATTTATTTATTTTTTAATATATATATATATATCTATATAAATAAAATTAGACTTTTTTCTGTACATTTCTTGGAATTCAAAAATTTTGCGATTTCTATCCGTTTCAAGCACCCGGGAATCCAATGCGGCCCTCAAAAAAAAGTTTGTCTGTCTGTCATTCTGTCCGTGACGCTTTTTTTGTTTAAGCATCACGTAAAAACGGCTGAAGCGAATGATATGAAATTGGGTGTCATGATAGGTGGTCACTCAACTTAAAACATAGGCGTCGAATTTTAAAAAAATCTTGATTGGATTTTGAGATTTTGCAAAAATCCTTTCAAACTGCGTAAATTTGTATTCGAGCATCACGTAAAAACGACTGAAGCGAATGATGTGAAATTAGGTGTCATGATGGGTGATCAGTAAACTTAAAACATAGGCATCGAATTTAAAAAAAATCTTGATTAGATTTTGAAATTTTGCAAAAATCATTTCAAACTGCATAAATTTGTGTTCGCACATCACGTAATAACTGCAAAGGTGAAAAAATGATATTTGGTGACATGATAGGTGGTCACTCACCTTAAACTATAAGCATCTAATTAAAAAAAATCGATCAGATTTCGAGATTTTGTGAAAATCGTTTAAAACTGAGTGAATCTTTGCTCCCGCATTACGTAATAACAACTAAAGTGAATGATATGAAATTTGGTTACACGATAGATGGTTGCTCAATGAAAACTATAGGAGTCCAATTTTTTAAACATTTTTATTAGATTTTGAGATTTTGTGAAAATTCTCCCAAAATACGTTTATATTTCTTCAAACATCACTTAATAACGACTAATACGAATGATACGAAATTTAGTGATATGATAGGTAGTTGCTAATCTTAATTTATACGTGTTGAGAGAGAGAATTTTAAAAATATTTTGATTACATTGAGATTTTGCGAAAATCGTTTCAAAATGCTGAAAATTTGTTCCAGCATCACGAAATAAAGACTGCAGGGAATGAAACGAATTTGGGTGACATGATAGGTTGTCACTCAACTTAAATTCTAGGCTTCCAATTTTTCAAAGATGTTGATTAAATTTTGAGATTTTGCGAAAATTATTTCAATATGCGTAAATATTCGTTCGCGCATCACATAATTACGACTAAAGCGAATGAAATGATATTACTTAGTTACTCTCTAACCTGTAATATTTTAACAATACATAAAAATCATAACTTCGCTTTCTTTGGCAACATACTACATCCATTCTGTGTACTCCTACAATGCTGACGAAAGTTCTTGCTTTTTGGAAATTTGCATTCACTAACCCGTAGAGGACGGGTACTTCAGCTAGTATATATATAAAACGCAAAGGAAGACAGTAACACACGTACACACACATAAAAAAAAGGGGGGGGCAAACAAAATAAAAGAACGGGAAAGGGAACAAAAGAAAAAAGGGGGGGGGAGTAGACGAAGAAACTGAAAAGAACTTACAACAGCAGCTTCCAAGCAGAATGAACGGAAGAACCATTGTTCACAAGACGTTCTAAGTGCTGGGTAATGGAAAAACCTTCCAAAAAATCCAGATGGGACAAAGACTGAGGAGTGCACAAAATCTTAGCCTTAGAAAACTGAAAACGATGATTGGAATTCCAACAATGTGAGGCAATAGAAGATTTGGAAAGTTCGTGCTTAGAAACATATCTCTCATGCTCTTTGAGCCTAAATTTGAGAGCTCTTCTGGTCTGACCAATATAGCCCAAATCACAAGATCCACAAGGAATATAATAAACACCCCAATGGTTCTCAGTAGGAATAGGATCTTTGAGGGAAGAAAATTTAAGTTTATTAACAGGTTTGAAAATGACTTTGAAACCGAAATTTTTGAGAAGTTTAGAAATTTTGTAGCATAAAGGTGAAAAGAAAGGTAGTACAATTAATTCGTTGTGAAAATTAATAGTATTAGTAGAAGTATTAGTCTTATTAAATTTAGAAACAGCTTTATCAATAATAGAGGAGCTAAAACCACGAGAAACAGCTAAGGATTTTAAGTAACTAATTTCATTATTAAGAGATGAAGAATCAGAGCAAATTTTGATAGCACGAAACACATAAGTGTAAAAAGCAGAAAGTTTTTGCTGGTAAGGATGATTAGATAGGGCATGAGGAGGTAAAGATATAGAAAAGGGTTTGCGGAAAACAGAAGTAGAGAAACCGTCAGGATTCCTAGAAACAAGAACATCCAAAAAAGGTAAAGAATTGTTGCACTCCTCTTCTAGAGTAAATTGGATACACGGATCAACAGAATTAACTATCAAAAGTAAATTAGAAATATCACAATTGGAATCCACTAGAACAAAAGTATCGTCAACATATCTGACCCAGCACAGAAAATTAAAGACCTTGAAGAGCTTCTCTTCAAAATAATGCATATAAATATCACATAAGAGAGGAGAGAGTGAATTACCCATAGCAAGACCCTCAGTTTGTTTATAGAAAGAGCCATTAAAAATGAAAGCAGTTTGTGTAATACAAACGCTTACTAAAGCTAGAAACTCTTTAATAGAAGAATAATGAAACTCGCGTAAACGCTTTTCCAAACAGTCAATCGCACATTGGATAGGAACATTAGTAAATAAAGATTTAACATCAAGAGAAAGCATTTTACAATTAGTAGGAGAAAGAAGTTTAACTTTGTTAACGAAATCATAAGAGTTTTTAACAGTGTCGGTATTACTAGCAGTCAAAGGTGAGATAGTTTGCGAGAGGATATGTGCAAGGTTATAAGAAGCAGTACCAATGTTAGAAACAATGGGGCGAAAGGCAAGAGAAGGTTTGTGAATTTTAGGAAGGGCATAGAAACGAGCACAGTTAGCAATAGAAGGAATAACAAAACATTTAGTTTGAGCATTTAAGATTACAGAGGACTTCACAGTGTGTTTAATTTCAGAAAGGTGACTGTTAGTAGGATCAGAATTTAATTTAGTGTATGGACCAGTGGTTAGCCTGTTATTAATACTATCAACATACAAAGATTTATCAAGTAAAACAGTCTGGCCGCCTTTATCAGCTTTAGTAATGAGTAAATTAGGGTTAGAATTAAGTTCTTTGAGAGCAGTTTTTTGAGAACGAGAAAGGTTAGATTTGGCATGCATATTATTTGAAGAGATAGTATTAGCAATAAGATATCGCAAAGTATGAAGTTGGTTAGAAGAGAGTTTACTATTTTTAAAGGAATTTTCCATAGGAGCAATAAGTTTGGAAACCGAAACGTTACTAACACGAGAAAAATTCAAACCTAAACTAAGAGCATCTCTCTGAGATTCAGTTAAAACATGCGAAGACAAATTAACAACAGTGTCCTGAACAAGAGGACTGACAGAACCGAGGGAAGACCTAACTGGAAGAAGAGCTTGGAATTTCTTATCCAAAGTAGTTCTGTGAGAAATAGAACATTGTTCAACATAAGCGAAGTTCCGTTTTTCCCAGTTAGCAAACGCAGGGTAATGCTCAAACTAAATGTTTTGTTATTCCTTCTATTGCTAACTGTGCTCGTTTCTATGCCCTTCCTAAAATTCACAAACCTTCTCTTGCCTTTCGCCCCATTGTTTCTAACATTGGTACTTCTTATAACCTTTTTACCTTCTTATTGGTACTTCTTATAACATTGGTGCTTCTTATTATTAAATAAGTGAGGAGGTAAAAGAGATATCACTTACCTCCTTCAAAGGCGTAAGTCCGTATGACTCCTCCGTCATCCCGCTAAATTAGCTGGAACGAAAACTGGAATACACGACATTAATTATTGTATATATTTTAGTTTCGTGCTCTTGAATGAGTACAATATATTTATTTTCCGTCTTGGTTATACAATATACATTTAAGAGGAATATCATGTTTACAAAGATTGAATTTTGGCTGGTCGGGATGTCGACCGCTTAGCAGCAGCGCATGGAAGAGAGTGACTTGAAAGTACAGCATGCATGCGTTCTTGCCCCCACGGTTGCCATGGGCCCCATAGCACGTGTTAAGTAAGGGGCCCTCGTTTGGGTAATTATCACATGCAGATCCATACATCTACATGTGCGGACATCGACGCGTGCAGGAGAAACTGGGTCAGGGAAAGAGTTCGAAAGTTTCATAGTTTTATATTTCCCAACACTCCTGCCTAAAACTTGAAACGTTCAATAATCGTTCAAAATGACAGTTCTATGTCCTATAAAGCTCCTTCGTGGAAGAGCTTTTGTCAGGATGTCTGCAGTCATTGAGTCAGTGGGGACGTATTGAAAAGTTATCACCTTGTCTTCTACCAAATGCTTGAGAAGATGGTATCTCAGGTTTATATGTTTTGTTTTGTGATGATGTCTGTCTGATTTGGCCAATTTAATGCACGATTGGTTGTCTTCAAACACGGTCACTGGATAGTCTTGCGGCATGTCCAGTTCCTTTAGTAGATTTATTAGCCACGCAATTTCTTGTGCAGCACTGGCAGCAGAGACGTATTCCGCCTCAGCTGATGACAATGTCACGCACAGCTGTTTCTTGGAAACCCAGTAAATAGGATTATTTCCTAGCATAAATAGATTTCCAGAGATGGATTTTCGATCTGCTGGATCGTTGGCCCAATCTGCATCTGCGTAAACTTTTAGGACAGGTTCCTCAAAATTTGTAAAAGTCAGTTTAAGGTCAATTGTTGTCTTGAGGTATCTGATGGTTCTTTTGACGGCTTCCCAATCTTTCGCTCTGGGATTTTGATTTCTTCGGCTTAAGATGTTCACAGCGGCACTTATATCTGGTCTAGATATGGTGGAAATATATAATAGTGCACCTACAGCCTGTCTGTATTTAGTGTTGTTTGGCAAGAGATTTTCGTCATCTAGTGTTTTAATGTAGCCTGGCTCCATGGGTGTTTCTGTTGGTTTTGAGTTTTCTAAACTGAATTTAGTTATTAGTTCTTGAATTTTGTTAGTTTGATCAAGTGTCATTGTGTTTTTATTTGGTCGATTTATGTTTATGCCTAAGTAGTATTTGGCTTCGCCTAAATCAGTTACAGGGTATTCGCTCTTTAATTTATTTATGAGTTTGTCAATGTTTTGATCTTCTCCTGCGATTAGTAGATCATCTACATAAACAATAACATATGTCGTTTTGTTATTTACTGTTTGTTTATACATGCATTTGTCAACCGAGCTCTGTTGAAAGCCGAATTTGGTTAGAGATTGGTGGATTTTTAAGTTCCAAGCTCTAGCAGCTTGTTTCAGCCCATATATTGCCTTTTTAAGTTTACAAACTTTGTGTTCCTCTCCGGGGATTACATGCCCTTCGGGCTGATGCATATACACTTCTTCCTCTAATTCTCCATGTAAAAATGCAGTTTTTATATCGATATGTCTAAGACTTAAATTTTTATATACAGCCATTGCCAAAAAACTCCTTATCGTTGTATGAGACGCAACAGGTGCAAAGGTCTCGTCATAGTCTACTCCGTATTTTTGGGAGAAACCTTTGGCAACAAGCCTTGCTTTGTATTTTTCTACTGAGCCTTGACTATTATATTTTAATTTAAAAGCCCATTTGCATCCAATAACTTTTGTTCCAGGGGGGGCTACAACTAAATCCCATGTGTTATTATCATGAAGTGAATTTATTTCGTCTAGTGTTGCGTTTATCCATTTTTCCTTCTCCACGGGGTTTTCCATTTTTTGAATTTCATCCCAACTTTTAGGTTCTACTATCCTGGTATTATTTATTACATATGCAAATCTATCAGGAGGAACGCCTTTATTACTCCTCTCTGATCTGCGAGGATAATTTTGTGTACCATTTGAGTTAGCAGGAATATTATTTGGATTTTGTACATTGTCGCCGGCACTATCTAATTCAACACCGATCAATTGCTGTATAGGTTGAGGATTACCGCTGTTTGATTTTCCTTCCCCATTATGTGATTCATCATTTTTAATTATTTCCTGATTTCTGTCTTCTAGGAATTTGACTGTTCTACTTATAATTACATTTCTACCGTTGGTACAAATTCTATATCCCTTACTCCTATTATCATAACCTACGAATATCCCTTCTGTAGCGGTGTTGTCAAGTTTTCCTCTATGTAATTTTTGAATATATGCAAATGCGCGACAACCGAACGTTTTAATATTTGATAGATCTGGTTTACGACCAGTCCATTTCTCATAGGGAGTGGAATCACAGGATTGTGTAGGGAGCCTATTTTGCAAATACGTCGCAGTGTTAATGGCTTCCCCCCAAAAGGAGTTAGGTAAATCACCCTCCTTAAGGAGACACCGACACATCTCCATCAAGGTGCGATTTTTGCGTTCCGCAACCCCGTTCTGAGGTGCAGAGTACGGAACTGTCAGTTGGTGATCTATTCCCTCTCTCTTCATATATTCATAATATTCTTTCCCTATGTACTCCCCTCCGTTATCGGAACGGATTGCCTGCACTTTTCTTCCAAACTTATTTGCGGTCATTGCCACATACTCCTTAAATTTAGAGAAAACTTCATGTTTATTTTTTAATAGATATATTACAGTAAACCGGCTAAAGTCATCTATGAAGGTCAAAAAATAGTATTTCCCACCAATTGTTGGGGTTTGCATTGGTCCACAGAGGTCAGTGTGTACCAATTCTATCGCCTTTGTGGCTCTGAAACTCGCAATTTTTGGATATGGACTATCAGAAAGTTTCGACATAATACAGGTTTCACATACATTATCATGTTTACATTCATCTATTTCAATCCCTATAGCCAAATCTTTATTCACTAATTCTTTTATATGATTGACATTTCTATGACCCAATCTTTTATGCCATTTATATATACAATTTTTATTTTCACATACGTTAACTAAGTTTGCGGTGTGGTATGCGGCATTGTTTATATTACACTCATACAAATTGTTATTTACATAACCTTCAATATAAGTTTTATCCCCATGTATAATTTCACACTTGTTTTTGTCAAATACCACCGTACAACCGTTCTCAGTTGCCCTTTTTACAGACAGTAAATTTGCTTCGATTACGGGTACAAATAGAACATTACGCAGTGTAATTTTATTAATCTCTCCTCCCGATGTTTTTGCCTTGAATTCTATGTCTCCTGACCCGTAGGAGGTCAACGATTTTCCGTTAGCAATTACAACATCGCTTATATTGGTGTCATTTATTCTAGTGAATAAATTTTTATTATTTGAAATGTGTGATGAACTGCCAGAGTCTATTATCCACTTTTTACCTGGACTTCCAGCTAATAGTGCTAAATTTTTAAATTTAGATGCGGTGTCACTAGCTCTATCTGTATAATTTCGGTTCGACTCTTCCTCAAATCTGTGTCTGCATATTTCCTCTCTCGTCAAGTTTTGTGCTATATAATTTTCTCAATAGATACAGCTTGCTAGAGAGGTTACACCTTTCGTGTATGGTCCTCAGAGCTTCCCATGTAGCCTTTGCGGTTGTGAGATTTTTCACATGTACTATTTGGGAATCTTCAATGAATAAATTGATTAAGGCTCTAGCCTTGTTATCTTTCTTTCGCCATGTATCGGTTATTGGCGTTGGCGGATTATCTGTTAAGAGATCATTAAGATCTTCTTTTATCAACAGCATCTCCAATTTGAATTTCCAGTTTGAATAATTATGTTGGTTTAATTTCTCAACCACTTGGCTTTCTTTAAATGAAGCCATATTAATTTTTTTTGTTTCACAATGTCCTCAGAAATTTTAATATTCTTTCAAGGCACTGAGACTATTCAGTCTCATAATCTATTAAATAAGCGAGGAGGTAAAAGAGATATCACTTACCTCCTTCAAAGGCGTAAGTCCGTTTGACTCCTCCGTCATCCCGCTAAATTAGCCGGAACGAAAACTGGAATACACGACATTATTAATTGCATATATTTTAGTTTCGTGCTCTTGAATGAGTACAATATATTTATTTTCCGTCTAGGTTATACAATATACATTTAAGAGGAATATCATGTTTACAAAGATTGAATTTTGGCTGGTCGGGATGTCGACCGCTTAGCAGCAGCGCATGGAAGAGAGTGACTTGAAAGTACAGCATGCATGCGTTCTTGCCCCCACGGTTGCCAGGGGCCCCATAGCACGTGTTAAGTAAGGGGCCCTCGTTTGGGTAATTATCACATGCAGATCCATACATCTACATGTGCGGACATCGACGCGTGCAGGAGAAACTGGGTCAGGGAAAGAGTTCGAAAGTTTCATAGTTTTATATTTCCCAACACTTATAACCTTGCACGTTTCCTCTCGCATACTCTCTCACCTTTGACTGCTAGTAATACCCACACTGTTAAAAACTCTTATGATTTCGTTAACAAAGTTAAACTTCTTTCTCCTACTAATTGTAAAATGCTTTCTCGTGATGTTAAATCTTTATTTACTAATGTTCCTATCCAAGGTGCGATTGACTGTTTGGAAAAGCATTTACGCGAGCTTCATTATTCTTCTATTGGGATTAAGGAGTTTCTAGCTTTAGTAAGCGTTTGTATTAAACAAACTGCTTTCATTTTTAATGGCTCTTTCTATAAACAAACCGAGGGTCTTGCTATGGGTAATTCTCTCTCTCCTCTCTTATGTGATATTTATATGCATTATTTTGAAGAGAAGCTCTTCAAGGTCTTTAATTTTCCGTGCTGGGTCAGATATGTTGACGATACTTTTGTTCTAGTGGATTCCAATTGTGATATTTCTAATTTACTTTTGATAGTTAATTCTGTTGATCCGTGTATCCAATTTACTCTAGAAGAGGAGTGCAACAATTCTTTACCTTTTTTGGATGTTCTTGTTTCTAGGAATCCTGACGGTTTCTCTACTTCTGTTTTCCGCAAACCCTTTTCTATATCTTTACCTCCTCATGCCCTATCTAATCATCCTTACCAGCAAAAACTTTCTGCTTTTTACACTTATGTGTTTCGTGCTATCAAAATTTGCTCTGATTCTTCATCTCTTAATAATGAAATTAGTTACTTAAAATCCTTAGCTGTTTCTCGTGGTTTTAGCCCCTCTATTATTGATAAAGCTGTTTCTAAATTTAATAAGACTAATACTTCTACTAATACTATTAATTTTCACAGCGAATTAATTGTACTACCTTTCTTTTCACCTTTATGCTACAAAATTTCTAAACTTCTCAAAAATTTCGGTTTCAAAGTCATTTTCAAACCTGTTAATAAACTTAAATTTTCTTCCCTTAAAGATCCTATTCCTACTGAGAACCGTTGGGGTGTTTATTATATTCCTTGTGGATCTTGTGATTTGGGCTATATTGGTCAGACCAGAAGAGCTCTCAAATTTAGGCTCAAAGAGCATGAGAGATATGTTTCTAAGCACGAACTTTCCAAATCTTCTATTGCCTCACATTGTTGGAATTCCAATCATCGTTTTCAGTTTTCTAAGGCTAAGATTTTGTGCACTCCTCAGTCTTTGTCCCATCTGGATTTTTTGGAAGGTTTTTCCATTACCTAGCACTTAGAACGTCTTGTGAACAATGGTTCTTCCGTTCCTTTCGTTCATTCTGCTTGGAAGCTGCTGTTGTAAGTTATTTTCACTTTCTTTGTCTACTCCCCCCTTTTTTCTTTTTCTTTTGTTCCCTTTCCCCTTCTTTTATTTTGTTTTGCCCCCCCCCCTTTTTTTTAAGTGTGTGTACGTGTGTGACTGTCTTCCTTTACGTTTTATATATATATATATATATATATATATTTAAAAAAAAATAAATAAATAAAAATTAAATAAAGAGAATTATACATATTTTGTGCTGTCCTGTTTGCGATTTTTGATAAAAAAAAAAAAAAAAAAAAAAAAAAAAATTGTGTTCTTTTTGTTTTTTGTTATTTTGTTTTGTTCTGTTTTCTCTTTTTTTTTGTGTGTGTGTGTTTGTATTCGTGTGTTCCTTTTTCTTATTTATTCATTTATTTATTTATTCCTTTGTGTTTCTTTCCTTTCCCTTATTTTTTTTTTCTCCCCTCTCCGTGGTTTTGTTCGACTTTTCTTTGCCACTTGTGGCAACATCTTGCTTGTTTATCTCTTTTCAGTTCCCTGTGTTGCTTGCGACTAAGGGCTTGGACTGAAGAAGGCCAAACAATTTTTGGCTGAAACGTACGTATCCTCTTACCTATAACATCTTATGTGTGTTTTTTACAAAGTTTTTTATTTACTTTATTGTTTAACACCAGTATTTTGAGTGTTTTTTCCATAATTTTCAATGTTTTGTTCATTGTTATTTATTTCAAAAGCAAAAATCAAGATGTTTTGTCTTTAACACTTTACTTGTCAGTTTTAATTTAAGAGTGATATTTAAAAGGCATGAAATAAATATTATTTATTAAGATAGACTCAAAGGTATAAAATGAATTTTGAGAATATTCCCTATAAATACGCCTATGGCAAAAATTTCAACAATACTTCAGAATTTCTCCTTGAACTTCATTTGCCTGTTTGGGCGTATTCTGCATCCCTGCAGAATGTAAGAATGCATTTTTAAAATAAATTTTTTGGTAAAAATTATTGTTTTAATAGAAATTAATCAGTGTTTTACTTTGCTACGGGGAAAAATATCAAAAAGTATAAATCCAATATTAAAATCTGGTTATTTTGAAATGATAATATCAGTTAATTAGTTTGAGCTGTGCTTTTAATCATGATATGTTCAAGTCATACTTTAATTTTTTATTCTGGCTTTGGACCATTCCTTAAATTATGATTTTTACTTGGGCTTGGTCTATCTGTCGTTTAAATTTTCCTTTGATTGATAGGCCCGGCCAAATCAGGCTCAAGCTTTTCAGCCTGTGCACATCTTTAATGTTTGAGCATCACGGTTACATTTTGGTCTTCAGTATATTGTCTGAAATTACATTTGCAGGCTTCTGAAAACTACTTGGTTGGCTACATACTACATTTTATGTTAATAACAGTTGTTTCTTAATTTTCATGTCAGTAAGTATAGATTAGTAATATTTGTGCTTTCTTTTCTAGGTCAAAACACTGTTTAAAACTTCTGACAAATATGGAAAATTTTGTTCTGCTGTTAAAGAATACAAAGCAAACAAAAATGTACAAGTGTTTGCTTTAATGGTAGCAAATATCTTTAAAGATGTTCCTGATGAACAAAAATATGTTCAAAGTAATGAATTTTACTATATTGACAATTACTTTTGCAATTTTTGCTTTGAAGTACAGTGGACTCATGCTATGATGTGATTTGACTTAAACAAATTGGATTTTACATGAGTTTTCCACGAATATATATCTAAAACCCACTCCTTGCCCACAACATGAAATTTTTCACTAAGTGTCAAAATTCATTTATTTGTTATTTTATGTGGGGAATGGTAATATGTAGTTTAAGAATTGTTTGAAATTATTTGAGAGATGTCTATAAGTATTTAAAATAATTGTGTATGTGATTCAAAAAATTGTATGTATACCTTATCGCACAATAAGAAATTTTCCCTTTTCGAAAGTTTTATGGCATCTCTCAAGTAACTCACTGTATATCTACCAAATTATTTAATTGAAGAGATACTTGTACAGTAAAACCTTTCTATAACGATATTCGATACAACAATAAATCACTCTATAACACGAAACTTTTGCGGTCCCACGGAATTTCTGTACATTATAATTTCTCCTTGATATAACAATACATCCTTCTAAAATGATAGTTTTATTTGGTTCCTTAAGTATCATTATATCAAGGTTTTACTGTAGTTGTATTTTGGTAAATCAGATAAATGACACTGCATAGTATATATTATGTGAATACTTTAAAGTGGGAAAATTTTTTTGTAGAGTCGTGTATGTGTATATATATATATATATACAGGATTTTGAAATAATAAAAACTTTATAAAATAACACACATAAAAGTACTTATCCAATGGCGCACAAAAGATTTTTCTCTTGGATGAGGTCCAGGTATAAAGATGTGACACCAATCTTCTAAAAAATACAGAACAAATTATTTTTTCTCGGGACCACTATTTATAAAGTCTTCCTCACAATTCAATTTTGCATGTTTTTGAATTATGCTTTTATTTACTTATCTTAACAGCTGAAAAGAATAATCTGTTAGTCTTATAACATATTAAAATGCCAAACTTTACGAAGTTAAGTTGATAATTTCTTTGGGTGGGGTCCAGACCCCCTTGACCCCTCCCTTATGTGCGCCACTGTACTTATCAGCTGTACATGTATTTTAGCCAAAAATATTTTTGACCTTCTTTGGCAAATGGAAACTAGAGAGAATAAAAGAAGGGTAAAGGAAAATGAGGGTAGGTAATATTAAAGAAAGGATAAAACATAAAATAAAGTATAAAAAAATGCACAAAATAGAAACATATATTAGGGGAAGAAAAAGCAATGCCAACATAGAACTTTTTTTTTTATTATAAACAGGAAACCATTTTTACTTTCCGAACATGTACCATGTAAGGAAAGTATTGTAATCATGAAAAAATTCGAATTCGAGATTTTGGTGTATTTACACGTTTTGAGGTCTTCTGAATTCATTTATGCTATTTTTACGAGATGTATGTATGTGTGTGTGTGTGTTTGTGTGTATGTGAGTGAACACGATAGCTCCTGAACGGGGCATGCGATTGAGCTCAAATTGTGTATATATGTTATAAACCCCCGTCGCAAGACCGGTATTGATTTTGGTGTGTATAGGACTTATAGTTTTTCTACAGGGCTACAACAAAGATTTCTTTTACATTATGGCCTATGGGGGAAAATTCTGGAAAGTGCACTAGCGTTTTAACGGTACATTCGATTGAGCTCAAATTGGGTATACATGTTATAAACCACCATCGTAAGACCGGTATTGATTTTGATGTGTATAGGACTTATAGTTTTTCTACAGGGCTACGACAAAGATTTCTTTTACATTATGGCCTATGGGGAGAAATTCTTGAAAGTGCGCTAGCGTTTAAACGGTACATTCGATTGAGCTCAAATTGGGTATACATGTTATAAACCACCATCGTAAGACCGGTATTGATTTTGATGTATATAGGACTTATAGTTTTTCTACAGGGCTACGATAAAGATTTCTTTTACATTATGGCCTATGGGGAGAAATTCTTGGAAGTGCGCTAGCGTTTAAACGGTACATTCGATTGAGCTTCAATTTGGTATATATATTTGAATTATTCATCGATCAAAATTTATTTAAATGCTTGGTAATGATCTTAATCGTAAGTGTTCGGAATGTCGAGTGGAGTCACTCCAGATTTTTTTAGTAGTGAACATAAAGTAAAAACAGAAAACACACACACAAAAAAAGGGGGATGGGAATAGAAAAAGAAAGTAAATGGAATCTTACAACTGTTTTCCAAGGTGAATTAATAAAAAGAGTAGAAGAACTGTCATTCACAAGATACTTTAAGTGCTAGATAATGTAAAAAACTTTCAAAACATGAGCATGGGACAAAGACTGAGGAGTGCTCAAGATCAGCTTTAGAAAATTCAAAATGAGGATTATAAGTCCAATGTTGTATATACAGGATGTCCTCAAAACATTGACCTTGGCTTTTAATCCTTAAATATTGACCATACACTTGTATGGTGATTTACAAAGTTATGCAACACAAGGTACAGAATTTTCGAGGAATTAAATTTGAGTAAATACAAAATTTTAATTTTCTCTCTATTCTAAAAAAAGTAATGGCCACTGCCACTGTCAAAAGTTTCTTCTACTATCTCCTCTGAAACCATGGGGATATGACTTTCGGTGAAGGTGTCCACAGATTCAGAAAATTCCGAGGAAGCCGGTAAGCTGACTTAAATTTTGAAATTCCAAATATTTTCGAAGATATTAATAAAAAACTGAAAAAAATAAGCATAATGGTTGCCAGGCTTGGCAGTTTTCCCCAGCATTAAATCATTCATGCCTTTGTCTTAGATAACAGGAGTTTAAAATTCATGCCAATTAATTTTTCTTATACTTTTTCTAATAATAATTGTAACTGATTTAAAAAGTGCCATTTTGGCATCAGGTACGATCTGGAAAAATGCTGTCTCAAGTAAGGTGAATCTAAATACTAGGTGTGTTCCAAAATATTAGCACCCGGTATTTTGAAAATGAAGAATAATTCAAATGCATATTATAGTAATGCCAGTTAAGTTCAGCTTGGGTATTTGCCACCTGTAGCAGTATTTGTCGGCATTAATTATGCCATTATAGCAAGTACAACTTGGATATTTGCCCGCTCGGCGAGCTGATATATTTTGTGATGCTAAATAAGCCAATCTGCAAAGTATTATATATATATGAATGTGTGGATAACTGATTTCACGGCAACCTTACATGAACAATGATTATTGTTTTTGAGCATGTGTAAATCGCCAAACAATGAAAAGTCTCCATTAATAGAAAGATATAATAGCAGTTCTGTAGTTTTTATCAAAGAAAACAGAAGCACTGTTTTCTTAAATAAATGTTCTTAATGTTCGAAGAATATTAAATATAAATGTTTAGTGTTCGAAATAATTAAACGTATACGTAGTTTGCCAAATTATGAAAATTTGCCATGGATGACAAATACACAAGGTGTTCCATAAGTTTTACACAATTAAAAATAGTGTGAAGTTGTTGGACATGCAAAAACCAAGGCATGTTATGGGGAAGTTTTCCCCAGGTTCACATCCCATATTTTTTATGAAGGCGAAACCCAGGCCGTGAAGAAAGAACAAGACTTTATAGTGGCAATCACATTTTTATTTTAATATCAACACAAAACGTTAAAATTATAAAGTCCTACGGTGGCTGAGCAGACCCCTGAACAACGCAGGTTCACTTGACAATTGCTAAGCCGTGAATGGTGATCAGAAAAACTAGCCAAGAGGTTATTACAGAACCAAAACATGCCACAAGGGCATGCCAAACAAAATGCAAAATTAACTTAACGCCACTAGACGTTAAGAACATTTCCATATAATTATTTTTGAATCCCAGTCTCGCCAACAGAATAAAATAAGCAATCTAGCAGCTAAATTGTAACCCAAAATGAAAGCCAATGTTATTTATAGATTTGATACCATATATGGTCATAAACAAATCATGAGAACAGAAATGCTAGGCTTTACCAATGCAAAAGTGAAATAAAAAGGAAAAATAAATGAAAACGGAAGATTGCTTTTAAATACGGTAGGTGCAGAAATAAAAACTTTACAGGCGAAGGGAAGAGAATTCCATATCGAAAGTGCAAAGAATAAATTTTGAACACAGATTAAATTTAGAAATAATTAACAATTAAGTAATTGATAATTAAAAATAAGATATGTGATTATCTGCATCACACATGTGTAACTCAATAACATTCTATCAGATCCAATCTTTGGTTTTTGTCAATTATGCCTTTTTTATGAATAAGCCTTATTAGGGGCCAAATGCCTCATACGAAAAGCGAGCGTAGCAAATCTAGGGCCTTTGGCCCCTAGTCTAACGAAAAATTCCTAGTTATTAAAATGCACTCCATACATTAATTAGGCAATGCACAAAATTTTAGCATTGCATTATAAAAAGTCCCAGAGATAAAAGTTGGTCAGGGAATGAGGTTGGTCATATACATGGATTTCATTCGACCCGGAATAAATATTTCTCAAGATTGACTAAAGTGGGGATTTCTAGATTTCTAAACTACTAAAGAACTAATTAGAATACTATCAAGTAATAAGATATATTCTTAAAGCATCCTAAATATTTACATGCAATAAAATCCGAGGGGAAGACTGTTAAGCAAGATAGGAAATCCCTACCATGTTTGATGACATGGTTTATTATTACCCATTTATAAAACTAAATAATGGGGAAACAGTGAAAGATGTGAAAATAAACACTCAAAAAAACTGGTGTTAAAAGATAAAATAAACAAAAACTTGAGTTCCCTCTGCTCTGTTTGATGGAAGGGTTTGTCTGACGAAGACCGAACAAATTTTCAGTTGAAATGATCGTTACGCCTTAGAAGTAACCTTTTATGTGTGTTTTTTCCACAAAGTTTTTGTTTATTTTAGTGAAAGATGTGCTTTTGACAGCAGAATTTAATTAATATACTGTCAAATGACCATTGTCCTAATTATGAGTTCATAAAGTAGTATGCAACCATGGATGATGATGTTGACTCATAAAACAATGGGCCTCACCATGGCACAGTGTTTATGTCACTGGAAATGGTAGACGGGCAAAGTATGAAGGTCCCGAGTTCGGGTCCCACCGCGCATATTTCGACCTAACCGTTCGGAGTTTTCCGTGGTTTTCTCCGAAACTTAGCGTAAATACGGGTTAGGACCCCTTAGAAAGACCCCCATGGAGGTCACCCCACCCATCGGCCTAGAGCCCATGCGTAGCTAATCGGCCGTAATCCCCAAAACAAACAAACATAAAATAATGCTATTTTAGTTTAAGTGATGTACAAAAGCCATAAAGTTATTGATGAATATTGAAAGGTACGGTATGGAAGGTGTTTTAAGCAAAATTATTTATTGATTTTTGAGCTATTTCTTAAATTTGTAAAATTGTATTTTAATTTTTTAATAAATATTGTGTTTCTTTCATTCAATGTTGTACGAGGCCAAAAAGTATTAACCACACAGTAGTTTAAATTTTACATTTTCTGTTTAATTATGTGTTACTTTTATAATAATTTGTGTTTTTATTTATTTATTTTTTATAGCTACATCATTACTGGTTGACACAAAGCAACGTGATTTGTTTTTATCTACATGTTCACAAAAGCAGGTAAGATTTTTTAAAAATTATCTTTATCTGTATTGTGTTACGGATATAGTAAAACAAAATATGTGTTGATTTGTGATTGAGAGTGGTTACATTTTAAATTAAAATGTACTGTATTTTTTCTTTTAGGTTTGAAGTTGCATTATCTGTGTATAATGCAGCTGAAAAATATTTTTTATAAATATGCACTAGTGAAATGGATTAAAAGTTAAGTCTGTATAAATGTGTTTTTTCAATGTTTTATTATTATATATATAAAAAATTAACTGCCGAGTTTCAGTTTATTGACTAGACTATTAAATTAATTTAAATTTGTAAATATGTGTTTATTAATATATGTATATATAGTTATGTGTCCATGCTTTAAACAAATGGAAATGAAAAATTCCTTGATTCAAAACTAAACCTGGTTATAAAAGCTGTTTCACAAAAGTTTTTGTATAAGTTAGAAATTGTTAAAACTGGTCTAATGTATTAAGCAATTAAAAGTTATGAAGTTTACAAACTTATAAAATATATTTTTTTCACTGTGATATAAAAATTTTGTGGCACCATCAAAATGCATTAATACTATTTGTCTTCTATTATTATATTTGTGTTTTTAATTATAGACAATTCTCTCAAGACATATAAAAAGGGATCCAAACATTTTAGTGACTTTATTCTGAAGAAAATTTAACACTGTTAAAAAAAAAAAAAATCTTAAAAAACCTGTAAAATGTGTTGACAAATGAGGCAGTAGCACTATTTCTGTATATTTGCAGAATTTTCTTCTTATGAATTCTAGAAAAAATTCCATTCCTGAGAGGAACTAACGCTTGATATACAGAAATTGTCCTTCATTCAAATATAAATGGAGAATTTACATAATATTTCCTATAATTATACAATTATTTTTTAGAGTGTAACTAGTTATAACAACAACAACAATAAAAAAAAGGTTTATGGCAATATTTATAAAACTTTGCATTTTCTTTTTTTGGTACTTAAGGATAACTATACTAAGAACCGTCTTATGTAATTGCTGTTATTCCGTTATCTGCTGTTTCTATTTTGTTACAAAAACATTTTTCTGTGAAATTTATATTATAACTGACTGTAACCACTTTATATCCTTCAAAATTCAAAACTGCCTATTGTATATATCTTACATGCAAAATATGAAGTTGGCATATAAAATGCTATAAGAACTGAAGTATTAGATAATTTCACACATTTCTTATGTATTTTATTCAATGCCACTTACTGGAATAGTATAAAGTACTTTTGATGATTATTTTTTAAGACAGTTGCTTGCTATTAAGAGAAACATTTCTCTTTCCTTGGTACAAGTGAGATTAAATATTATTTATTTTCATATGTCCTTTTAATAAAAAGATTTTATGCTCATCCCTCTACATGCTTGTTGGGAAAAAAAATATAGCAAATAGTATTTATCATTTAAATTAATTCAGTTTTTGGAAGTTTTTTCAGTTTTTTATGTTAAATATTGTTTCTGCATTTTAATTTAAACCGAAAGCACAGTTTGAGGGATTATTTCATGTCAAGTAATCCAATTTAAAAATAATGTTTTTGTGTGGGTTCCCTGATTTTCTTATAATTTCTAAAAACTTGTTATATGACCAAAAGTAAGTAAAAATAAAAAATATTAAAGGTTTATCTGTTCGCCATTTTCGGGTTATCATGTCTTGAAGTAGAAAAAAAAAATGAAATTTTGGTGTAACTTGCCTATAATTAAGTCTAAATAATTCAATCTAGAATTAAGATATTTAGCATCACTGTCTTCAACATATTGTGGGCTTTAAAATAACATATTACCTTAAAATATTTTAAATTTTAATTAAAAAATCAATATGAATAAAGTTTTCCAAATAATGACACTGCTTCCTTTCTATTTCCTTAAAATCTCTGCAAATTTTGAGCATGGGATCATAAAAAGATCACAGTTAAAAAAGAAAAAAAAAGTGTTATGTGCATCTATTTCATTCCCTGTCACACAGAGAAAAGAATATACATTTAATGCACTGCAAAAATGGAATTACAGTAGAATCCCTCTAATCCATCATCTTTGGGACTAAGAATATGGCCGAAATGCAAAAAAAGGTCGGATTATCAAAATGTACTGAAAAATATGGATTTATAGTAAAATAAACAATCTCTGAACTCAAAACTGACTGCATGTATTTTTCTCTACAATAAAAACTGCAGTTAACTGCCTCAAAAGCTGTTATTATTAAAAAAGAGCAATACTTTTTGTATTTACTATACATATGATGTATGAAATGTAAAAATCTATTTTTACATTTAGGTAGCGTACAGAAAAAAAAATAGAAAAAATTTGCAGCTTGGGCATGGTCAGACCAACCAGAGTGGCAGATTAGCCAAGGGCGGATGAGAGGGGTTCTACTGTACTGGTGTGTTTAATCAGTTTTGGCTGTATGCCATACTAATCTTAAATGTCTGATATTTTTTAAAGGTTTCTGTGTAACATTGTACAGCAAATATCTGAAGATTTTTGGATTTTTATCTTGCTATACCGAAATGAAGTGAGGTAAAAAAGAAACAAATATAGATTTCAAACCTTCTTTCATAGTACTTAAAGTGAAAACAATTGAAAATAGTAAGGTAAAAAGCATTGGATCACTTGACATGGAATGACCCTAGAAAAAAATTGGGAAAAAAAATGTAATACCTTGAGATATCAGTATAATTCATTCCTCAACCTAACTTGTTTGTCAAAATACTCATACCTAAATCAGTTTTTTCTAATTGAAGTTATTAAATTAATCTTTAATAGGCTCAAATAAATATTTCCATTTTTTTATATATAATATTGCATACATTATAAACACATAGTCTTTAGATATAAATAAATAAATATTTATATGCATTTCTAACACCACATATGTATGTATGTGTGTATGTATACAGGATGTCCCAAAAAGGTGGTAATGGGCTTTAATTCTTTATCTATTAGAGATAAGTGGGCAGTGTAAATTGAAAAAGTGTTCAAAATAAGGTCAAAAATAGTACTAAGAAAAAATTCCTCTTTTTCATTTTCAAAAAGTGATCCTTTCTAAATTTTTATACAACTCCCATTTAAAAACATTCCCAGTTAGTAAAATATGCCCCATACGCTAATAAGGTAATGTACCAAATTTGAGCCTTTCATCATACAGAGTCGCAGAGATATCTTTAAAGAAAGATGATTGGGGAATATACATGATTTTGTATGTAAACATTTATTTCTAGAGTGGAAAAACAAGATTTTCTTTCATAATATCTGTACGACTCCTGAAATGGGATCATTCAATGTGATTTTTCCCCCTTCGAAAGACATTGAAAAGTGGTTTAAGTCAGCATTATATTTATCTTCTTGGCAACTTTTTACGGTATAGTTCTAAAATTTTATATATCACCTGTTAAGTGTATGGAGCACATTTTACAAATTGGGAATTGTTTTGTATGGGGTTGTATAAAAATTTAAAAGGTATAACTTTTTGAAAATTAACAAGAGGAACTTTTTCTTAATAGATTATTATTTACAACCTTTTGAACATTACAACATTTTGAATTTTTTTTTCAATTTACATTTTCCACGTATCTCTAATAGATAATGAATTAAAGCCCATTACCCTCTTTTTTGGGACACCCTGTACACTTAAGAAATTATATAAAAGTAAATTTTTCCTTTTAAACTTTTTTTAAATAATTTATTTCACACTTTCACTTTCTTCATGGTTTTGATTTCAAGAATACGAATTAAAGGAAACGGCTTTTTATTTTTCTTTTTTTTCCATACTTAATATGAAAAGGTCTTAGCTGTCATCATCCTGATAAATATTTCATTATGTATTTGAATAAAAAAGGCATTCATAAAAGTATATTTTTTAAATGTCCTTTATAAAACAATGAACTTATTTATTTATTTATTTATTTTCATTTTATAATTGACATGCAAAAAAAGCAAGATTGTAAATGAGTTTTCATGTGTAACATTACCAAACTCTGTACATAGATTCAAGAAAAGTTGCTATTTTTTGTTAATACTTAAAAGCTTTAAATTTAAAAGATGCAGTTTGTATGCACTTTTTATTTAAGTATTTTTACTTTTGAAAATCTCTTAAAATTTTATCCATCACCAGTATTTTCACATTGTTTCTTTTGCCTCAAGACTATTAAGATTTTTTCCCCTTCGATTTTTGGTTAGAACAGAAAAGACATATAAATATTTGTATGAAATTGCTCATTGTAGTGTGTATAATATAACTTATTTTACTGGTGTTCTTCTGTCTGTGATATATTTTATATTATAAATCATGTATGAATTTATGAAAATAAAAGTATATTTTTACATCAATCTAAAATTGTTATTTTAATTGGTTTTATAATCATGTTCAGCTGTAGTGTCTTTTGAATATTATTACCTCTTATTCACCCACAGTGCATTATGAAAATTTATTTATTTATTATTATTTTTATTTTTTTTTTTAACAAAAGTCAAAATGCTTCTTAAAAAGTGATTATTAAGAATAAGATAATAACTGAAGGGGAACTAGGTTGTCGGAAAAACATATTCTCAACAACAACAAAATATTTTGATAGGGCTTCTCATTAACCTATTTAACTGAGTTCTTAGTGAAAGAATAATGAACTTTTCAGTCATAAAAACATAAAGACGCTGAACAAACAAAAAAATGTTATACTTTCAAAATGTTTTCATTTGGCCCTTATAACTTGAGCTTTCAAGATTTAATGAAAATAATTTTTATTTAAGAAAAATTATTTTACCTCAATATTATTTTCTTCAATCATGTAACATTTAAACAATATTTCTAAATTTGTAATTCTGCTAGATGAGCTATAATATGAAACTGCTAAATGTTGCTTATTATTTCATGATATTAGTCACTTTTTGTTTTATGACTAACTTTAGTTATAATTGTATGAATATTAGAACAAGATTATCGTATATCTTGGCATATAGCACAAACTTTCAACTTCGAAAAATTACTTAATTTTTTTTGTGTGTGTTATACACCGAATATAAAATACATTTCTTGACATAGCCTAAATTTACTGATGCGAGTTATACGCCATGATATACGGTAATTTAGCCAATTCTTTCAGGATGTTACTAGGGCTTGTTTTGAAAACTGCATTATCTATTACATGCATTGTAACTTCTTTTGCTCCGAGCAAAATATCTAGAACAGCTCTTAAAAAAAAAAAAAAAAAAAAAAAAAGAAGAAGAAGAAGAACTAAGAAAACTACCCTTTTGTTGCATCAATATGAAGACCATAAAGGGAGTCCTCCTTATTAGGGAAAACAGGATATGAATAATACTTAATTTGACTCTTTGGAGGGGAAAAAAGAAGTATGATAATCAGATCATCTGCAAATATTACCTCTAAAATTCTTAGGTCCCAAAGATTGACAATACAAACAATTGTGCGCTTCATCATTGCGCATTACCATTTCAGAAAACACCTTCATATGATGGAACTTTTCAAGGACCCATATGCGGGAAATACCACAAAAATGAGGAAACAGGGCATCATATTATGTATGACTATCATGGTTTTGCCATCACTTGTCAGACTACTTAAGGAACTCGCAGTACTTAAAGAGTTGCACCTTAGTTCCATAAAGGGTTTGGAGCATGGGCACAAAATTCTATCTTAAAAGCAGAAGTGCCTAATATTTGGCAAACCCAAAGAAGAAAACTTGAATGAACCTAATAGTATTCCTCAAAAATATCTTTAAATACAGGCATGAGAGTATCCCCGGAATTCCGTGTTTTTTTTTTTTTTTTTTTTTTTTTTTCCAGATTTGCGGCATCCCCCCCTTACTACAGATTGACCAATTCTGCTGTTTTTTGATTAAAAGCTTCATAGGAAAAATTTGTTGAGTATGCTTCAGCAGCTCAATTTCAATCTTTTTCCGTCCATCTTGAGAGCAAACATTGTTCCGTTAGTCTATTTTTATTTGAGCCTCCAGTACCATAAGAGTAAAACTTGGTTTTCATTTCAAAATTAAATTATTTTAATATTTTTTTTCCATGTAAAATTGTAAGGAAAATTTTTTATTGAAGAGGACAGGCTCAGATATGAATGAAAATGATACAAAATAATTAAAGTTTTGATTACCCCCACCCCCACAAAAAAAAAAAAAAAAAAAAAAAAAAAAAACGTTTATGAAGCAAACAAGATTTCACAGAGATGCAAAAGTAGCTAAATTCAATATTTTTGTTAAAGCAGGGGAGTCAAAATCAGCTGCATTTCCCTCTTGCCAAGAAGCTAAAAAACTTGAGGCTAAAGCATCCCACAGCTGTAATTCAAAAGGCCGCAGAAGTTGCCAAATTCAAAATTTTTGTTAAAAAAGGGGTGTCAGAATCAGATGCACCTCCTTTTTCGCCAAGGTGAAAAAAACTAGATTACATTCCAATTGATCAGGGGCACACTAAGGGAGCGGAATCTTCCTCTGTAACTTTTCTCTTAGCATGATCTTTCGAGAATTTGGTTTACTTAGGATCTGAAATATGACTCATACATCCCGTAAAAAATTTCTGCCTATACCTTGAGTTTAGTTGCCAGAAAGTGAACTTTTGCTCTTCTATGGGCACAGCTATGTTTTCTCTTCTAACAAATTAGAGAAACATATTTTGATTCAGATGATTTTACGCCCTCTTTTCTGCTTGCACCACTGGAGAGGGCTATCTCCGCGATGCCCTTGCTATTGGCCCTTTAGGAAAATTCTAGGAGCTGCAAACATCCCACGGCTTTAATTCAGAAGTGCTCAAAAGTGGATAAATTAAAAAATTTTATTAAAACAGCGATGTCAAAATCAGTTGTAATTCCCTTTTTGCAATGAAGATGAAAAACTGGAAAAAAAAAAAAAAACTTTTAAATTTCTTGTCAAATGACTTAGACGATTTCTTTGTCGCCCTCGCCCAGATTACATTCTGATTGATCAGGGCATTCTAAGGGAGTGAAAAATAGACTATATCTTCCTCTGAAACTTTATTCTTAGCATGATCTTTTGAAATTTTATACTGTGTAGAAATTTCGTTTATCTATGCTCTGAATAATCTGTCTTCTAGAGTGCTATATATCTGTTTCATTTGGAAACAGGAGTGCAGCTTGGTGTAGTCTAGCAGAACAGTCCAAATTCCCCCCCCCCCCTCCCTTCTTCAGTTTCAATGACAACTTAATTCTTCAGTTTCAATGAAAACTTTCTTATAACCTACAAAGCAACTTTCATATCACCACACAAAGAAAGATGTAACAACAAATAGTATAAAAATGATTATTTAATCAAGACGCAAAGTGAAATGCATTACTTGAATAATAATATGTAGGATAACATTATTTCAATTATTATTTAATTTACATTCACTAATTTCATTCCGTATTTTTCAACTAACAAATTCTACAATACTTTTGTATTTATTTTCCGAATGTTTATATCAGAGCATTCATTTACAGTGGAATAGACCTTTAATCTGTTCCAAATGAAAATCAGCTCTGGTTTCCTCGCGATCAGCATACATCACTACATAGGCCACTCCTAAATGATAAGTTCGTATTTAATAATTCACTGAGACTATAATGTTTAGCTAAAAATAGGTGTAGATATAATGCAGCACTATGAAATAGTAAGAGTAATTATTATCACTATTATTTTTCAGAAAATTAGTTTCTTTATCTTTTATTTTAAATGAAAATAAAAAATTTTGCAAATTTTTAAACTTATTTATATTAAGAATATTAAGCTTATTATATTAAGAATATTTTGGGGGCCCGGGTGCTTGCCCTGAATACCCTGCCGGAAATCAGTTCCTGAGTGTATGTAGAAAAGGCAGAAACTTCCAGAAAATTGTGAGATGGGATGAATCTGCTTCATGATAATGCACTTCCCGGTACCGCATAAGTGTGGTCACATAGAAATTACACTTACTAAAGTGGGGAGACACTGGAGCACTCGCCATACTGTCCTGATCTCCCCATGCAATTTTTGCACCATCAGTTGCTTAGAAATGTCCCTTTTAAGAAAATTTATTCTCTCTCTCTCTCTTTTATTTTAATGTTGTTGTTAAGTTATAATATTTCTCTGTTAGAAAACTAACTGTGTGAACTAACCAGGTAAAACCAGTTCAGATAATTGTGATTTCTTTTACAGCAGTCAAAATCTTCGTGTGATAAATAAAAAATTGCATGAGACCCATAATGCCTGTCACAAAATTTTAAATCACATATGAAAGTAAATTCTCAATTTGGGAGATAATAAATAGCTCCTTGAAATTACACCACAAGGTTAAAAGAAATGAACTATTTTCATCTGCTGATACATCGAGGATTTAAACAAAGCATTTTACATTCTGCGTAAACTGTTTTTATTTTTAGATACAAGCATAATCTTTATCTTTGGTTATGTTATGAGAACATTAGATTAGGAATTTTAAAACTAGAGGCAGATTATTTGGAAATTTATTTCGATAATATAGATTAAAACACTGTGATAATAAATATTCCATGTATATTTAATTGAAAGTGTTTGTCCTATTCATCATAGCAATGATAAGTACACCAATGTTAATACGGTCTGTGGTAGTTTCAACAGAAGATACTACCCCTTTTTTTTTTCTTTCTTTCTTTTTATTATATGCATTGGCATAACTAGATGTCAAGAGAGCTAAGGGTCTTTCTTTCAGGATGGCTTTTAGCTCCCTCTAGAACAATTAATTTTCTGTCTATCGTGTTTTTTTTTTAGGGGGGGGGGGGATTTTTGGCTCCCTTGAAACATCTATCATCACCACCTGTGTTGAGTACACTAGTGATTATAAGGCAGTATAAATATGTTGCAATTTAAATAATTATATCCAAGGCTGTGCCATAAAATTGCGATTTCTGTTGAGAAATTGATAATGAAGTCTTTCTGTGAAACATCCTGCTTTTTTTTTCAATTCCTATTATTAGTTCACTCTCTCCCTATATATATCTTGTTCAAATTTCCAATCGTTTATAAAATACAGTCTATTCCGGTTATAGTGAACCTCTGGGGACCAGCAAATTTCGTTCACTATAAGTGAAGTGTCTCCATATGAGCAAGGTATGCATTATATACATAAGTAAAAAATAGTGTTTTATAATGAATATTTGTGTAAATCAAACATAATTAATCCTATTTATCTCTTGTTACTCCTAAGTGCTACAATAATTTGGGAGATTCCATTCAATTGGCCGGAAAGTGCTATAGCCAATCAAGCAATAGCAAGTAGTGGTAATCCTTAAATTGTGCTATTGCACCGCGAATGGAAAATGCAATCGTTCAAGGACATGAGATATGTCCGTTTTTGTACACCATGAAATGTACCCTACTTTTTGTCAAGTTTTTGGTAGCCAAAAAATGACATTGATTCTAACCGACTAAGAATTTAATCCCCTTTTACAGAGATGTCCCCGATAGTGAGCGTAAATACAATTAAGAGAGGCACAATTTGATTAATTGGATTGAAGCGCTTGTGGTCTTTTCTTTTTCTGGTCAAGAATGAGAATGAGAAAAGTTGCATGTTTCTTTTAAAAATTGTCATTGCTACCTTCTTCATTGTGGAAGTGTGGGTGTCAAGAAGCTTTCATGCAGGGTGGAAAATATGGGCTTACTTTTTAAGCACTGGGGGTATCTGACAAAAGGAGTACGGAGGAGCTATACACTACAAGACTTTGGCTATTTTGCAAGGGAATTGAAGAGCTAAGGATTAGCAAGCATCGCTGCAATGAATAAATCCCTGGTTTCACAGCAGTCAAGAGTCTAAAAGCCCCTTTTATAGTGCGCTATTGTTCCCTTCTCCCCCTCACCATGTTAGCCTAGCCACTGTCAATTCCCCTTTATTTCGGAACAGATGCTTGATAATCTCTTTGTGTATTTATCGAATGCAATATAGACAACCTCTGAGAATTTAGACATCGAAAAACTTCATCTACACCATTTCCAGAATTTTCGAAGTTCAGTTTTTAGGTTCACTATAACCGAAGTCAGGTTCAGTAAAATTGAAAAATGCTATGCACATTTCTAATGTAAGTGAATCGGGACTAACTATTTGCATTCACTATAGCCGAAAGTTCACTAATCCGGGTTCACTATAACCGGAATTGACTGTACTTTTTTATTCATCCACACAAGTTCAAATACATTTTTAAAAACTTGTAGTGGATGACACTTGATGTTAATACAGTTTTGGCCCAATCGACTGGATAATTTATCTACAGGACTGCCCAAAATGTTCTGAATACATTACACTCTATGGTCCTAAATTCATTAAACTCGCATATCTCAAAAACTATTAGACATAGAATGTTGAAACTTAGGATTGTTGTAATATCTCGTCATTTGTCATCGACCTTGGCGAGTTTTGCCAAATATGGCTATAGTCAGTCATTTGGTTCATGCCCAAAATATCGTTATTTGGTGCCAAAAATAATTTCGCATTTCGTATAACTCTGAAACTTTTAACCGTAGAATGTTGAAATTTTGTATTTAGAACTATTGTAACATGTAACTGTGCATCTCTCTCTCTCTCTCTTTTTTTTTTTTTTTTCCCAATTCCTACTATTAGTTCACACTCTCCCTATATATGTTTATATATCTTGTTCAATTTTTCGATCGTTAATAAAATACTTTTTATTCATCCACTCAAGTTCAAATACAATTTTTTAAACTTGTAGTGGATGACACTTGATGTTAATACAGATTTTTCAAATATTAATTCATTAATTAAATTTAATTAATTAATTTAATAAAAAGTAACTAAAATAAAATTTTTCTTTGTTGACATTAGTAGGAATTGACTTAATTTTTTTTATATATATTTTTTGTTATCATTTGGACCTCCCCAAAAATATTTTTTGGGTATGGTCCTGGTTATATCGCACAATGTTTTAGGAACTTTAATTTAAACTCGTATGTATTGGGATATCCAAAATTTTCTGCTCTGACATAGTTAGAATGCAGCACCTCCATAAAAGTAAATCACAAGCCACCATCAGTAATTCCTAAATCAAATGTCACAAATTTGACTCACATAGAAGTTGCATGCTTCTTGTTTTACACTCGATGATAGTCAATGCAGTCACACTTCTTTAAAAACATGTACAATTTTTAATAAATTAATTCTTCTCTTTTGAAAATCGGTGGACATAGCGGTTTTCTGAAAATATAAAATCCAATGAAATATAGCTGCAGGTTATGGTGCAGAAATCACTTCTTGCAGCCAGTCTAAGTAGCTTGTCACTCGTGTATAGACTCCGGGAAATCCAGCTTGAGCACACTGAAAGCCAAAAGACACTACACCAACCAAAGTCCAGACATCGTTTTCGTGAAACATTAACGGTCCACCGGAATCCCGCTGGAAGAAAAAAAATATAATTGTAAAAATATGATTAATCCTGGATTAATGCACACACTACCATCATTTAGTCAATCTGCGATAAATGACCGAATATTTATCAGGACCGAATGATGCTTTTTGGTTTATTTAAAGAATTCAAAAAAGAAGGAAATACTAAGTTCAAGGCGTATGTATTTTTCTTTTTATGTAGTACAGCAATACTTTTTTTATTCTGTAGACCAATTTAAAAAATAGTTTTTTTTAAATTCTAAAGGGGATAGCTTAGGGGTGGTCACATATTAATTTGGCCACGTTCTGATATCATTATTAAAAGTGGGGGGGGGGGGGGAAGGGGAAGAACGTGTTTTTAAGTCATTGCTTAAAGTATTGCAAATTGCCAGAAACTGTTTCTATTATGTCGGAAGTCGCCAAGGTTGGACACTTTTTGGTAATTTATCACCAAGTTAGGCATAAAAAAAGTTTCTTAATCTTGGGGACATTTGGCGATTTTATTAAGGGAGCCTGTAATGTTTGCTTTCCTAAATTATTATTACGCAATAGCCTGTACTTAATTTCTATTACGCAATCAAGGTTTGCAATTGATTGGGATTTCTTTTAGAAACTGAATCTCGTGGAGTTGCTAGAAATGTTGACCAGACTATATAAGAAGGGCATATCGTGCACAGCAGTTCAGTTCTGTAGTTGTAGTCGCGAACAGAGAAACGTTAGCTCAGCTTAGAAGCTGTGCTTCGTTGTATTGCGGTATTATAAGAGATCGTTTCGCTTGTTTTGTGAAGCTTATTTTTGAATGCTGTTAGTGAAAACTTCATTTTTATATTCTGAGGAATAGATGTCAGTTTTCCTCGATACTTTCTTCTAAATTTTAGCCTGTGAGAGGATTTTATTAAGAAAATCAGAATAAGAAATCTGTGCTGACTGTTATACTGTATTATCCCGAATATAAAGCGACATCGGAATTTTTCTCAAAGATATTTAAAATATACATTGTCTAAAGCTCGACTTAAGCATGAGTCAGATTTTCAACGGGAAATGAATCGACAGCGGGCTGTGCCCGGCACAGCCAGCTGTCGTCAAAAAAAGGATCTCTAGATCTGTGGCACGCGATGAACGTTTCGATCGTCTGCCATCTTGCTGGTAGTTAAGTCGAGCGATGGCAACGGCTGCCCTTTTTTCAGCATTGGGAAAGGGTTGCGCCTCAAAGGGTTAAATAATCCTTTCTTCAATTGTATACGAAAAAAGAAGCCTTTTTCTCTTTATAGTAAAATTTTTATCGGCATAAGTTAAAGCCTAATACGAACGAAACTGCAACTTATGCAGGAAAAATATTTCGACGATTTTTCTGCTTCAAAATGGGGGTAGGATTATTATACAAGGGCGACAATTAAATATACGAGTAAACTCAGTAGTTAAACATGGATATGAATGATGTTATTTCTAAATTCGTTAATTTAAAAGTAAGAAAAAAATATTTTTGATTTATTCACCCCTCCCCCCCTCCAATATTTTTTATTTTTACTATTAAAAATAAAGTTCATTTTAATTACTATACTAAACTAAATAACAGTATTTTGGGTGTTTAATAGTAGGCAGATTAGTTACAAAGAATTAAAGAATGTGTTTTACAAACAAATTTATGCACTAATTGTTTTTAATAAACTAATTTCATAAAAACTGCATTTTAAACTATTGCATAGTTCTGAAATTTGTTTTATACGATGCAATTTAGCTTTAGAGGGGGGGGGAAGGGGTGTGACAAAATATGTGTCTGCCCCGGGTACCAAAGTCCCTTGGCACGCCACTGTGTTGTATATAGTTTGGATAAGTAGAGCGTAAGTTATGAATCTTTAAAATGCCCATCTTGCGATATCTTGCCAATATAGCTGACATCGCCAAACTGTCTTCAGTTTTATAGATTTATTTTGCGAGCCAAATTTGGAGATATATCGTCTGAAGTCGTGAAGCTTGGCGACTTTTGACTTAGTTGTGTTAGGAAGGAACACCAAAGACGACCGTCATCAGACCATTGGCTAATTTTAGTAAGGCAGTACCTTAAGATCGTTAAGAAAAAGAATATTATATAACAACACTTTACGTCTAGTTCCGTTATGTAACAGTGGCAAATTTATTAATTTAAAAATTATACTTACTTGGCAAGCATCTTTTCCACCTTCTGGAACGCCAGCACAAAGAAACTGATTTGTGATGCCACGAGGAATAGAATTCCCTCTTTGGTTTATATATGCTCTATCACACGTAGGAGGATCTATCACCTGAACCGTCACCTCTTGTAAAATGGTAGCTCGTTGGCCTCCTAAAATAAAATTGTTCTTAGCTATGTCCTGCAGAATACAACAAATTAATGGTTTGGACTCCCAAAAAGTGGATTATTGAAAGTACAGCCTGGCTCATGAAATTTATTTCAAAATGTGTACTTTATGCTATTTTCATGTTAGTAGAAACATTCACTGTGTTTTATTTATTTGACTAAAAGCCCCATACACTAAACGTCAAAGTCGCATAAGACATGTCTTACGATAAATTGCAAAGCTGTTCCAAAGTGATCTGGACTGTCGCGGTACTTGTTTCTTCATACCTAGCGGCATAGTATTGTGACTGTTTACAAGGCATATGACTTACTTCCTACATCTAGCAAAACTGGGTTTGACAGCTGAACTGTAAGAGGTTTTTGATTGCATTTTCGATTTACTGGTGGAACCATTCCTGCATTTGTTTAGAACCAATTGACTGAAACTTCACTATACAGCAGTTCGGTTTGCCCCACCAGTGGCATAGCGCTAGCGCTTTCAACTGGGAGACGGAAGGTGCCTTGTTTGAAAACCAGGTCACGTCCACCGACCTAACCGTTTGGAGTTTTCCGTGGTTTCCTCTGAAACTTCGCGTACATACGGGTTAGGACCTCTTAGAAAGTCATCCACGGAGAGCAATCCCACCCCCCGGCCTAGATCCCTAGCGTAGATAATTGGCCGTAACCAACATTTCCATTTCCAACAGTTCGGTTATGTCGTGGGTGTGAAGCACGTCTTCCAAGAACCTGCGTGTGATATAACTGTTTGAATTCAGTGGGGATACAGGAATCTAGTAATAGGGGCCAAACATGCAAGTTTATTTCATCTAAATGAAATTTCCTTAAAAGTATAACGTTCTTTTGTTTATCCTAAGTAATGGCCCATTTTTTATATACCTATTTATTTTTTTTGGGGGGGAGGAGGGGGATTGAATAAAGATCCTTAACCCTTCTTCTGAAGAAAAGACATCTTGAGCTCAATAATGTCAAAAACTGAAGGCGTCAAAACGTATTACTAATGCCTTTGCCAGACCGTTGCCTGCATAATACTCAAATACCTGAGTATTATGTAGGCAACAGCCAGAGTGGCACCAGCCATATTGTATAAATTCCAGTGGGAATTGCAGAACAGCTTCTAGATATGTATTGTAGGAAATGGAAAGCACTTTTAGCACTGAATATATGAGCTTACTGCTAGATAAGTGCAGTTATGGAAAATTAGAGCGAATAAATGTCTATTTTATGCCTTTCAACTGTAGAATTATTATAGGAATTGATGAGCATCATGCGCAAATTAAGGTATCTTTTCTCACTAAATCGATGAAGCGGAACAACTTTGCAGCTGACTTTTTTCCAGTATCTCGGATCGTTTTTGAGATAAGAACGCTAACTCCGAATTTAGCTGCCTGGTGTCACTGTAAGTTGTTTTTTAAAATAGTGCATGGCAACTTTACTATACCTAGACCTTACTTTTATGACTATAGCTCTTGCCGTTCAGAAATCATTCGGTTGACAGTGGACTTCAATGGGCACACTATATACCAGTGTTTTAACGAAACTCAGCTGTGCAAACTCAGCTTTGATGGGTGCTGACACTGGAGTTTATAAAAGCATCCATCAACTATGTTCGACTGTGCGTATGCAAAATAAAACTATCCAAGAGTACTTACCGAATTCCAGATCTCCCCAGCCAGTTACAGTAACATCTCTGCCTTTAAGCTTCTTTCTGCGGAATTCAGATGTAATAGGCAAGCAGATGGGCTGGACGTTTGGTGTAAAACGAATGGGATCTTTCAGACGAATCACTGCAATATCATTGTAGTATTCTCTGGGTATATAGTCAGGATGAACAATAATCTTGTCAATCAAATACTGATCTCCTTCACGAACCTTGATGCTTCCTACACGGATTGCAAATCGGGAAGGTGAGAGTCTCCTAAAATATTATTATATATATGATTATGCTTGCAGGAAAACGAATATTCGCATATGCATACAGAAAACATACAGGTAGCATTTACATTTTGTTGGAACCAACTCCTTTAAAAACTCAAGTTCCAAAGATTTTATATGGGAGATTTCATTATTCGCATGCATAATTTCAAACAGTTTTTAAAATTACTAGCCACCAAGGTGGCCAGCTTCACCGCTCCATGCCTTATTGTTCTTTAGTACAATGTTGTTACACTGTTCATAAATGTTCTTACAACAGCATTTATCTACAGTGTTAGTAAAACGTCGGCTTTTTCCGCAACAGAGAAAGGACACTCAACTAGTACTATTAGACAATTAAATGAATATTTTACAAATTATTATTAATGCAAAAAATCCCAATAAATCCTTTAAATAAATATAGATGTTACAGAATTTGTGAAACGAATAGACATAAAGTGAGGTATAGTTGAACTGTTGACTATCATTTCAGGATTCAATACGAATACGCAAATGAAAAGTGGAAACCACTCTGTCAGTTCCAAAAACCATTCAGTGCAGGTTGAAATTTTGTTTTCTACAGTTAGTGGTGTGGTAGATTAGTACTTACCCTGATGATCTTCCACTGACTCCAAAGCAATGAGCAGCGGTTACAAGGTAGTATTCGCTGATAATAGCTGCTCCGCAAAGGAAGTTCTCGATACCAAAATTGCGAGTGTAAATTCCAGCCTAAAATTTAAAAAGTAATCCATTATTATTAATCCGTTAGTAAACTGCTAACAGGGTATTTTTCGCACCACGGAGTTTTCAATAAAAACATAAGCATGCTGAGACTGATATAAACATAATGGAACGCAGAATTCTTTAAAAGGGAAATCGTTACTCCAAACTTAAAAAAAATAATTTTTGGTTATTATTAATTTTTTTTTCCTTCAAATTTTCTTTTAGGTTGTAAACGGCAATATTTAAAAATTAAGGATTGGATTTTTTTTTTTTTTAGTTGCATTTGTTTTGGAGGAAAAAAATGATCGAAAACTACAGAAAAGTGGAAAAATCTGAAAAATAAAAGTCCTGAATATCTCCCGGTGCACTGGCGACCATGTGAAATTTTGATAAGAACGACATCGAATTAAACTCGACAACGAATTAAAAGGAAAACCTCTTTGTAGAGTTCAAAAGATCTCTAAAAAATGAACCTTTTTCAAAGTTGCAGGTAATTTCAACTCAAAATATATAGAGAGACATCACGCCTTGAAAAAGTAAACACAAGCGAAGCAAAGATCGATGAACGAGATCGACGAGAGGTGGCGACATCTATGAATTACACCGGTCAACACGATTTTTGGGTGTGACTTCTACATGTTAAATTTTAGTTTCTCCTACGCTAACACTAAGGAAAATAAATTTTTTTTTAAATGAAAATTTGCTTTTGTAGAAATTAAAGCAGTTTTTCAATTTTTTGGCAAAAATCACTGATTTATATATATATATATATATATATATATATATATATTTAATAATTCCACTTTAAATTATGATCAGAAAAGTTTTTGCTGGATATAAAAGTCTTTTTTATTCAAGATTTGTGATAAACAATATCATATAAATGTAAAATAATAAGAAATTAATGTCTAAAAGTGAATATTTTTCGTATTTGTTTTATGTTCGTATGAGCAAATAATAATACAAACAAATAATAATGTTACAAATAATAGAAAAATAATACTACAAGCAATACTAGAGTTACAAATAATAATACAGTTTACTTTCGGGTTAATCAAAGTGCTGCCATCTTTCGTTTATGAAATAAATTAAAATATACTTATCAACGTAAATCAGACCAAAGCAAACTTTAAGAACTAAAAATGAAAATTTAAGTGTTTTTCAATGTCTAGAATCAGAATTTAAGCATGAGAACAGAACCCCCCCCCCAAAAAAAAAAAAAAAAAAAAAAAATTTTTGTTGTTGACCGGTGTTATATTGTTAAATCCGTCGCGAAGCTGCGCATGTGGAATCATTCCTTGATTCTTTGAAAAAAAATCACGGAACATAATCCCTATAGTAGATCGATTAGATGACGTCATATACTGACGAAAATACTCCTTTTCAGAGCCTGATTATGACCAACAGGGGCCCCGGGCATTGATGAATTTGGGGGCCCCTATCTATGAAATTTGTTTTATTTTTCATAAAATTTTGATATAAAAAAGACTATTTCAGAACAACATTTGATATTGGGGGCCCTTTCGAGCCGGGGGCCCTGGGCAAAGTCCCGATTTGCCCATGCGATAATAAGGCTCTGCTCCTTTTGCGTGGCAAGCAATGCAAGGACAGTTTTATTTAAGTTCTTCGGCGACAGTCCCCAATTTCTGTGGGGTTTTTTTTGCGATTTGTCCCCACAATGTAAAAAAGCAACTGGGAACAATTTTTAATTATGGCATTGTTTTTTTAATTAGATTACTGTTTATTATTTCATTAATTAGAAAATGTCTCCAGTTGTGTTTCAAATTTGGGGACATATCCTCAAGTTTACGTTAAAAAATATGGACACCTTAATTTAACTGAAAAATTTGATAGATTTTGGGCAAATTTATTGAGAAAGTGTAAAATTTTGTTTGCACAACACTTAAACACCTATTTGTAGGAATTCTCCTTTAGAAATTGGCAACACTCTTTAAGATGAGAAAAACGTATTTGTCGTTGTTTGTGGAAGTCATGTTTTTTTTTTTTTTTTCCCATTGATCTCAGCCGAGTGTTTTTAAATGTTAATGGCGTTAAATTTGTGAAATCGTTTTTTAAAGGCGTTTGAGTGTTTTAGATTGTTTTGGTGACAGCAATTGTTTCATTTTGAATTCGTTTAAACGGATGATTTCAACGGATGATTTGATTTCAACGTTATTGGATCATAACTTTTATTTCGATTGTTTTGGGACATTTGTTTTACTTTTTGTCATCAATCCATAAGCATATTGTTACGAATTTTCGGGGCAACCCGCTGCTCTGGGGCTTAAAATGGTTTAAAATTCGTATTCTACGCTTCAAATAGATAAATTTTGCTTTTTGTTGCATCAAAATCGTCCAATTAGAACCGGAGATACGGAGGTTTCGCTTTCCCATATGTTTTTCTATGGGCTTCTAGAAATCTCGAGAAATATTAGTCCTAGAGCTTAGATCTCTTCACTTTTGAGGACTTATTTTTGGCGCCAAATTTGGCGATATTTCGCCAAAAGTCGCCAAGCTTGGCGACTTTTTGGTCATTTGGCGCGATTTTCCCAATGGGGCCTGGAAGTTGTTTTTCCTGCATTAAAAACGCATAATAACCTAACATTTCTCTTCCATGACGTAATCAAAATTCACGCTTTATGTAGAACCCTCGAGAAATTGACTTTTCTGGAAACCTCTTGTACCTCCTGCGTCGGCTATTTATAGAAGCGGGCATCGCCCCGGAGTGAGTCAGTTGCGAGTTGAACATTCAATGTGCGAAGAGCTCTGAGTACGCTTGTTTTGTGTGAACTGATAGTGCTATAGAAGCTGTGTTTTAGCTTGCTTTGTGAAGCTGTTTTTAAAGTGCTGTGTGTAAATTCTTCATTGCTGTGTCTTAAGGGATAGTGTACTATATCCCTTGAATATTTCCATGGAATTTTAGCCTGTAAAAGTGACTTATTTTGTGTGAGAAATACAGCATTTGTGAGAGCTTCTGATCCAAGCGGATTGTTAAAAGCACGTTACTGCTAGATTGTGCTTGTGAATTTTGTACAGCTGATTGTTCTACGAAGTTCTAGAAGCAATAAAGTTTGTGTTCCATCCTGACAAGTGACTTTTTACTTGAACTTTTTACACGAACTCGACTTTTGAACGACGAACCCCAGGAGTTGCAGAGTAATTCCGCAACATTTGGTGTCAGAATCGGGGTTCTAAAGAAAGACTTTAATTTTCCAGTTTATGGTTTTGACTAGACAAAAAAATGGAAGAACAACTTCAAAAGCTCATGAATATGATGCAGGAAATGAAATCCGGACAAGACGAAATGAAATCCGGACAAGATGAGATAAAAAAAGAGATGAAAGCCGGTCAAGATGAGATAAAAGCTGTACAAGGCGAAATGAAATCCGGATTGGACGAGTTAAAGACAGCGCACAATGAAGTGAAAACCGGGCTGGAGGAGTTAAGAGCCGCACACGACGATGTGAAGACCGGACTGGAAGAATTAAGAGCCGCACACGACGTGATGAAATCCGGACTGGAGCGGAAAATTGAAGCCGGACTGGAAGAAATGAAATCCGGACTGGAGGAAAAAATACAGACAAATCAAGAAAATATGGAGAAGAGAATGTCGATACTAGAAGAAAGCCAAGCAAGAAACTTGATAGAATTACGTGAAGAATTTAATAATAAAATCGGGGACAAATTGAATTGGAAAGAAAATATAGTTTCGAAAATACGGGAAGAATGTGAAGCTAAAATGGAAGAAAAATTGGACTCTCTCGTCAAGCTGGGAAAGTTACCGAAGGTGATAAAGAAAAATGAAGTATTGGCGACATGCACTCCTGTTACCTGCATTAATAAGAACATCAGCCAAACGACAGCTAAATCTTCCGAGTGCCTGACGAAGGAATTAATACAAGACGTGGAGTTAACGGCAGAACAGAGAAGCGCTGCGGAGAAAGAAATAGCCGAATTTGAAGACCTCTTCTCCCGTACTTCGGGTGACTTTGGCCGTACGAGCTTAACTCAACATAGGATAGATACAGGCAGCCGTTCTCCCATCAAGCAACATCCTAGGCGGCTGCCGTTTGCTAAGCAAGAAGAGGTGAGCAGACTTTTAGAGGAGATGCAGCGTGATGACGTCATCGAGCCATCGACTAGTCCGTGGGCCTCGCCGATTGTTTTGGTCCGAAAGAAGGATGGTTCCACCCGGTTCTGTGTTGACTACAGACGTCTGAATGACATTAACAAGAAAGACAGCTACCCTCTTCCCAGGATAGACGACACTTTGGACACTTTATCGGGAAACGAATGGTTTTCCACTCTGGATCTGAAAAGTGGTTACTGGCAAGTGGAAATTCATCCCGACGACCGTGAAAAGACTGCGTTCACCACGGGACAAGGATTATGGCAGTTCAAAGTTATGCCTTTTGGACTCTGCAACGCACCTGCTACATTCGAGCGACTAATGGAGACAGTGTTGAGAGGACTTTCCTACGAAGCATGTCTGGTTTATTTGGACGATATCATCATCGTCGGAAGGACTTTCGAAGAGCATCTAGAGAACATCCGCAAGGTGCTGCAGAAATTAAAGGAGGCGAACTTGAAACTGAGTCCATCGAAGTGCAATTTGTTTCGTCGGGAAGTACGTTACCTCGGGCACATAATATCCGCCCACGGAGTCCGAACCGATCCCGAAAAGACGTCCGCAGTCCAGAACTGGAGTCGTCCCGAGAATATCCACGACTTAAGAAGTTTTCTCGGTCTGTGTACTTACTATCGAAAATTCGTGAAGGGCTTTTCTCAAATTGCAAGACCTCTACACAAATTGACCGAGACTGGACAGAAATTTCTATGGACTGAGGAATGTGAGGACGCATTCAACGAACTGAAGACGGCTTTAACATCTTCGCCGATCTTGTCGTATCCTCACCCTGACAAGCCATTTATCCTGGACACAGACGCAAATAAGGAGAGTGTCGGAGCAGTTTTGTCCCAGGAGATAGATGGCCAAGAACACGTCATTGCTTACTGGAGCAAATGCCTTTCAAAGGCAGAACGTAACTATTGTGTTACGAGAAAGGAACTCCTTGCTATCATTAAGGCCGTGGAGCACTTCCATCATTACCTGTACGGCCGAAAGTTCCTGCTCCGAACGGACCATGCCTCTTTAACCTGGCTTCTAAATTTCAAGAATCCAGAGGGCCAAATAGCCAGGTGGATACAGCGATTACAAGAATATGACATCGAGATACGTCATCGGAAAGGGTCATCTCATGGAAATGCAGATGCTTTGTCGAGAAGGTCCTGCATAGACAGTTGTCGCTATTGCTCCAGGGCAGAGAAAAATTACGATCTGAAACATCCCGTTGTCCGCCAAGTTACATCATCGGCATCATCTCAAGATCCCTGGAGTGACGAAAATGTTCGGGCGGACCAATTAGCAGACAGCGACATCAAACCTATTGTTGAATTTATGGAAAAATCCAGCGCTAAGCCCAGTTGGCAAGAAATATCATCTTACAGTCCGGCGACAAAACAGTACTGGGCTTTATGGGATTCGCTTCGCCTGAGGAATGGAGTCCTGTATCGTAAATGGGAGTCGGACGACGGCAAGATGCTCCGATGGCAGTTAGTACTCCCTCGTTCGAGGACTCCGAAGGTCCTAGAAGAGCTGCATAATGGCTTAACTGGAGGCCATTTTGGCGTGATGAAGACCCTGCAGAAGGTTCGCGAGCGCTTCTACTGGGTTAGGGCTCCAGGCGACGTCGAAAAGTGGTGTCAAGCTTGTGACGCCTGTGCCGCCCATAAAGGCCCGAAGAAACGAAGCCGTGGAAGACTACATTGTTATAATGTAGGAGCGCCTTTTGAGAGGATTGCCCTCTACATCCTGGGACCTCTTCCGCGAACTTCGGATGGCAACAAAAACATCTTAGTTGTCATTGACTACTTTTCTAAATGGCCCGAAGCGTTTCCTATTCCCGATCAAGAAGCTACGACCGTAGGAGAGGTACTGGTGCAAGAATGGATTTCCAGATATGGAACCCCTCTGCAACTTCATTCCGACCAAGGAATGAACTTTACCTCTGCAGTCTTTAAAGGACTATGCCAACTTCTCGGAATGGACAAAACCCAGACTACGCCTTTACACCCACAATCCGACGGCATGGTGGAGAGGTTCAATCGCACAGTTTTAAACAACCTCTCGCTCCTGGTATCTAGGAATCAAGAGGACTGGGACAAGAAACTCCCCCTCTTTCTGCTGGCCTATAGGAGTGCCGTCCACGAGACTACCGGCTTCACGCCTTCCCAGATGCTGTTTGGCAGAGATCTTCGTCTTCCCGCCGATCTAGTGTTCGGCCGCCCTCCAGATGCGCCTTCATCGCCAGAGGAGTACGTGGAAAACCTTCGGGCACGGTTTGAAGATGTACATCATTTTGCTCGGGAGCGGATCAACCTGAACACGGAAAAGATGAAGACTCGCTACGACACGAAGGCTACGGGACACGAGTTCAACGCAGGTGACAAAGTTTGGCTATGGAATCCTACTCGACGGAAAGGCCTGTCTCCCAAGCTGCAATCGCCGTGGGACGGTCCTTACACAGTCCTAAACCGGCTGAATGACGTCATCGTACGGATTCGTAAGTCACCAAACTCGAAGCCAAGAGTTGTACATTACGATCGGCTAGCCATCTACCGCGGTTGTAATTAGCTCAGACTATGGTCACTATGGCGTAATTCCTCTTTTCTTTCACCTCTCATTCCTTTCCTGTCTTTCTCTTCTCTTTCTCTTTCTTCAGCTCTCTTTCTCTCACCACTTACGCCATGTTTAGTGTACATATTTGTAATATATTGGATTTTATTAATGTGTATTTGTTATTACATTGATTACTTATTACAGTGTAATTATTTATTATGATGATTATTTATTTATTAATGTGTATTTGCTTATTGTGCTATTGATTACTTGCTTGAATTATGTTGTTAAGATCTTGTTAAGTGTTACACAGTGTAGGTACTTGTGTGACCTCCTAACTAGGGATTGTACTGCCCGGGACGTGCAGTCCTTGGGAAGGGGGCAATGTTACGAATTTTCGGGGCAACCCGCTGCTCTGGGGCTTAAAATGGTTTAAAATTCGTATTCTACGCTTCAAATAGATAAATTTTGCTTTTTGTTGCATCAAAATCGGCCAATTAGAACCGGAGATACGGAGGTTTCGCTTTCCCATATGTTTTTCTATGGGCTTCTAGAAATCTCGAGAAATATTAGTCCTAGAGCTTAGATCTCTTCACTTTTGAGGACTTATTTTTGGCGCCAAATTGGCGATATTTCGCCAAAAGTCGCCAAGCTTGGCGACTTTTTGGTCATTTGGCGCGATTTTCCCAACGGGGCCTGGAAGTTGTTTTTCCTGCATTAAAAACGCATAATAACCTAACATTTCTCTTCTATGACGTTATCAAAATTCACGCTTTATGTAGAACCCTCGAGAAATTGACTTTTCTGGAAACCTCTTGTACCTCCTGCGTCGGCTATTTATAGAAGCGGGCATCGCCCCGAAGTCAGTCAGTTGCGAGTTGAACATTCAATGTGTGAAGAGCTCTGAGTACGCTTGTTTTGTGTGAACTGATAGTGCTATAGAAGCTGTGTTTTAGCTTGCTTTGTGAAGCTGTTTTTAAAGTGCTGTGTGTAAATTCTTCATTGCTGTGTCTTAAGGGATAGTGCACTATATCCCTTGAATATTTCCACGGAATTTTTGCCTTTTGGATTAATCGAACACCAAAGCAATAGTGATTCCATCAGAGGAGTACTTGTGGGAGCAACACTTGTGGACTTGTCGAGAACAGAAATTCCAGTTAGAGTAGTAAATGTGACGGACAAGTCGAAGGTGATAAAGAAAAATGAAGTATTGGCGACATGCACTCCTGTTACCTGCATTAATAAGAACATCAGCCAAACGACAGCTAAATCTTCCGAGTGCCTGACGAAGGAATTAATACAAGACGTGGAGTTAACGGCAGAACAGAGAAGCGCTGCGGAGAAAGTAATAGCCGAATTTGAAGACCTCTTCTCCCGTACTTCGGGTGACTTTGTCCGTACGAGCTTAACTCAACATAGGATAGATACAGGCAGCCGTTCTCCCATCAAGCAACATCCTAGGCGGCTGCCGTTTGCTAAGCAAGAAGAGGTGAGCAGACTTTTAGAGGAGATGCAGCGTGATGACGTCATCGAGCCATCGACTAGTCCGTGGGCCTCGCCGATTGTTTTGGTCCGAAAGAAGGATGTTTCCACCCGGTTCTGTGTTGACTACAGACGTCTGAATGACATTAACAAGAAAGACAGCTACCCTCTTCCCAGGATAGACGACACTTTGGACACTTTATCGGGAAACGAATGGTTTTCCACTCTGGATCTGAAAAGTGGTTACTGGCAAGTGGAAATTCATCCCGACGACCGTGAAAAGACTGCGTTCACCACGGGACAAGGATTATGGCAGTTCAAAGTTATGCCTTTTGGACTCTGCAACGCACCTGCTACATTCGAGCGACTAATGGAGACAGTGTTGAGAGGACTTTCCTACGAAGCATGTCTGGTTTATTTGGACGATATCATCATCGTCGGAAGGACTTTCGAAGAGCATCTAGAGAACATCCGCAAGGTGCTGCAGAAATTAAAGGAGGCGAACTTGAAACTGAGTCCATCGAAGTGCAATTTGTTTCGTCGGGAAGTACGTTACCTCGGGCACATAATATCCGCCCACGGAGTCCGAACCGATCCCGAAAAGACGTCCGCAGTCCAGAACTGGAGTCGTCCCGAGAATATCCACGACTTAAGAAGCTTTCTCGGTCTGTGTACTTACTATCGAAAATTCGTGAAGGGCTTTTCTCAAATTGCAAGACCTCTACACAAATTGACCGAGACTGGACAGAAATTTCTATGGACTGAGGAATGTGAGGACGCATTCAACGAACTGAAGACGACTTTAACATCTTCGCCGATCTTGTCGTATCCTCACCCTGACAAGCCATTTATCCTGGACACAGACGCAAGTAAGGAGAGTGTCGGAGCAGTTTTGTCCCAGGAGATAGATGGCCAAAACACGTCATTGCTTACTGGAGCAAATGCCTTTCAAAGGCTGAACGTAACTATTGTGTTACGAGAAAGGAACTCCTTGCTATCATTAAGGCCGTGGAGCACTTCCATCATTACCTGTACGGCCGAAAGTTCCTGCTCCGAACGGACCATGCCTCTTTAACCTGGCTTCTAAATTTCAAGAATCCAGAGGGCCAAATAGCCAGGTGGATACAGCGATTACAAGAATATGACATCGAGATACGTCATCGGAAAGGGTCATCTCATGGAAATGCAGATGCTTTGTCGAGAAGGTCCTGCATAGACAGTTGTCGCTATTGCTCCAGGGCAGAGAAAAATTACGATCTGAAACATCCCGTTGTCCGCCAAGTTACATCATCGGCATCATCTCAAGATCCCTGGAGTGACGAAAATGTTCGGGCGGACCAATTAGCAGACAGCGACATCAAACCTATTGTTGAATTTATGGAAAAATCCAGCGCTAAGTCCAGTTGGCAAGAAATATCATCTTACAGTCCGGCGACAAAACAGTACTGGGCTTTATGGGATTCGCTTCGCCTGAGGAATGGAGTCCTGTATCGTAAATGGGAGTCGGACGACGGCAAGATGCTCCGATGGCAGTTAGTACTCCCTCGTTCGAGGACTCCGAAGGTCCTAGAAGAGCTGCATAATGGCTTAACTGGAGGCCATTTTGGCGTGATGAAGACCCTGCAGAAGGTTCGCGAGCGCTTCTACTGGGTTAGGGCTCGAGGCGACGTCGAAAAGTGGTGTCAAGCTTGTGACGCCTGTGCCGCCCGTAAAGGCCCGAAGAAACGAAGCCGTGGAAGACTACATCGTTATAATGTAGGAGCGCCTTTTGAGAGGATTGCCCTCGACATCCTGGGACCTCTTCCGCGAACTTCGGATGGCAACAAATACATCTTAGTTGTCATTGACTACTTTTCTAAATGGCCCGAAGCGTTTCCTATTCCCGATCAAGAAGCTACGACCGTAGCAGAGGTACTGGTGCAAGAATGGATTTCCAGATATGGAACCCCTCTGCAACTTCATTCCGACCAAGGAATGAACTTTACCTCTGCAGTCTTTAAAGGACTATGCCAACTTCTCGGAATGGACAAAACCCAGACTACGCCTTTACACCCACAATCCGACGGCATGGTGGAGAGGTTCAATCGCACAATTTTGAACAACCTCTCGCTCCTGGTATCTAGGAATCAAGAGGACTGGGACAAGAAACTCCCCCTCTTTCTGCTGGCCTATAGGAGTGCCGTCCACGAGACTACCGGCTTCACGCCTTCCCAGATGCTGTTCGGCAGAGATCTTCGTCTTCCCGCCGATCTAGTGTTCGGCCGCCCTCCAGATGCGCCTTCATCGCCAGAGGAGTACGTGGAAAACCTTCGGGCACGGTTTGAAGATGTACAGCATTTTGCTCGGGAGCGGATCAACCTGAACACGGAAAAGATGAAGACTCGCTACGACACGAAGGCTACGGGACACGAGTTCAACGCAGGTGACAAAGTTTGGCTATGGAATCCTACTCGACGGAAAGGCCTGTCTCCCAAGCTGCAATCGCCGTGGGACGGTCCTTACACAGTCCTAAACCGGCTGAATGACGTCATCGTACGGATTCGTAAGTCACCAAACTCGAAGCCACGAGTTGTACATTACGATCGGCTAGCCATCTACCGCAGTTGTAATTAGCTCAGACTATGGTCACTATGGCGTAATTCCTCTTTTCTTTCACCTCTCATTCCTTTCCTGTCTTTCTCTTCTCTTTCTCTTTCTTCAGCTCTCTTTCTCTCACCACTTACGCCATGTTTAGTGTACATATTTGTAATATATTGGATTTTATTAATGTGTATTTGTTATTACATTGATTACTTATTACAGTGTAATTATTTATTATGATGATTATTTATTTATTAATGTGTATTTGCTTATTGTGCTATTGATTACTTGCTTGAATTATGTTGTTAAGATCTTGTTAAGTGTTATACAGTGTAGGTACCTGTGTGACCTCCTAACTAGGGATTGTACTGCCCGGGACGTGCAGTCCTTGGAAAGGGGGCAATGTTACGAATTTTCGGGGCAACCCGCTGCTCTGGGGCTTAAAATGGTTTAAAATTCGTATTCTACGCTTCAAATAGATAAATTTTGCTTTTTGTTGCATCAAAATCGGCCAATTAGAACCGGAGATACGGAGGTTTCGTTTTCCCATATGTTTTTCTATGGGCTTCTAGAAATCTCGAGAAATATTAGTCCTAGAGCTTAGATCTCTTCACTTTTGAGGACTTATTTTTGGCGCCAAATTTGGCGATATTTCGCCAAAAGTCGCCAAGCTTGGCGACTTTTTGGTCATTTGGCGCGATTTTCCCAACGGGGCCTGGAAGTTGTTTTTCCTGCATTAAAAACGCATAATAACCTAACATTTCTCTTCTATGACGTTATCAAAATTCACGCTTTATGTAGAAACCTCGAGAAATTGACTTTTCTGGAAACCTTTTGTACCTCCTGCGTCGGCTATTTATAGAAGCGGGCATCGCCCCGAAGTCAGTCAGTTGCGAGTTGAACATTCAATGTGTGAAGAGCTCTGAGTACGCTTGTTTTGTGTGAACTGATAGTGCTATAGAAGCTGTGTTTTAGCTTGCTTTGTGAAGCTGTTTTTAAAGTGCTGTGTGTAAATTCTTCATTGCTGTGTCTTAAGGGATAGTGCACTATATCCCTTGAATATTTCCACGGAATTTTTGCCTTTTGGATTAATCGAACACCCAAGCAATAGTGATTCCATCAGAGGAGTACTTGTGGACTTGTCGAGAACAGAAATTCCAGTTAGAGTAGTAAATGTGACGGACAAGTCGAAGGTGATAAAGAAAAATGAAGTTTTGGCGACATGCACTCCTGTTACCTGCATTAATAAGAACATCAGCCAAACGACAGCTAAATCTTCCGAGTGCCTGACGAAGGAATTAATACAAGACGTGGAGTTAACGGCAGAACAGAGAAGCGCTGCGGAGAAAGTAATAGCCGAATTTGAAGACCTCTTCTCCCGTACTTCGGGTGACTTTGTCCGTACGAGCTTAACTCAACATAGGATAGATACAGGCAGCCGTTCTCCCATCAAGCAACATCCTAGGCGGCTGCCGTTTGCTAAGCAAGAAGAGGTGAGCAGACTTTTAGAGGAGATGCAGCGTGATGACGTCATCGAGCCATCGACTAGTCCGTGGGCCTCGCCGATTGTTTTGGTCCGAAAGAAGGATGGTTCCACCCAGTTCTGTGTTGACTACAGACGTCTGAATGACATTAACAAGAAAGACAGCTACCCTCTTCCCAGGATAGACGACACTTTGGACACTTTATCGGGAAACGAATGGTTTTCCACTCTGGATCTGAAAAGTGGTTACTGGCAAGTGGAAATTCATCCCGACGACCGTGAAAAGACTGCGTTCACCACGGGACAAGGATTATGGCAGTTCAAAGTTATGCCTTTTGGACTCTGCAACGCACCTGCTACATTCGAGCGACTAATGGAGAGAGTGTTGAGAGGACTTTCCTACGAAGCATGTCTGGTTTATTTGGACGATATCATCATCGTCGGAAGGACTTTCGAAGAGCATCTAGAGAACATCCGCAAGGTGCTGCAGAAATTAAAGGAGGCGAACTTGAAACTGAGTCCATCGAAGTGCAATTTGTTTCGTCGGGAAGTACGTTACCTCGGGCACATAATATCCGCCCACGGAGTCCGAACCGATCCCGAAAAGACGTCCGCAGTCCAGAACTGGAGTCGTCCCTAGAATATCCACGACTTAAGAAGCTTTCTCGGTCTGTGTACTTACTATCGAAAATTCGTGAAGGGCTTTTCTCAAATTGCAAGACCTCTACACAAATTGACCGAGACTGGACAGAAATTTCTATGGACTGAGGAATGTGAGGACGCATTCAACGAACTGAAGACGGCTTTAACATCTTCGCCGATCTTGTCGTATCCTCACCCTGACAAGTCATTTATCCTGGACACAGACGCAAGTAAGGAGAGTGTCGGAGCAGTTTTGTCCCAGGAGATAGATGGCCAAAACACGTCATTGCTTACTGGAGCAAATGCCTTTCAAAGGCAGAACGTAACTATTGTGTTACGAGAAAGGAACTCCTTGCTATCATTAAGGCCGTGGAGCACTTCCATCATTACCTGTACTGCCGAAAGTTCCTGCTCCGAACGGACCATGCCTCTTTAACCTGGCTTCTAAATTTCAAGAATCCAGAGGGCCAAATAGCCAGGTGGATACAGCGATTACAAGAATATGACATCGAGATACGTCATCGGAAAGGGTCATCTCATGGAAATGCAGATGCTTTGTCGAGAAGGTCCTGCATAGACAGTTGTCGCTATTGCTCCAGGGCAGAGAAAAATTACGATCTGAAACATCCCGTTGTCCGCCAAGTTACATCATCGGCATCATCTCAAGATCCCTGGAGTGACGAAAATGTTCGGGCGGACCAATTAGCAGACAGCGACATCAAACCTATTGTTGAATTTATGGAAATATCCAGCGCTAAGCCCAGTTGGCAAGAAATATCATCTTACAGTCCGGCGACGAAACAGTACTGGGCTTTATGGGATTCGCTTCGCCTGAGGAATGGAGTCCTGTATCGTAAATGGGAGTCGGACGACGGCAAGATGCTCCGATGGCAGTTAGTACTCCCTCGTTCGAGGACTCCGAAGGTCCTAGAAGAGCTGCATAATGGCTTAACTGGAGGCCATTTTGGCGTGATGAAGACCCTGCAGAAGGTTCGCGAGCGCTTCTACTGGGTTAGGGCTCGAGGCGACGTCGAAAAGTGGTGTCAAGCTTGTGACGCCTGTGCCGCCCGTAAAGGCCCGAAGAAACGAAGCCGTGGAAGACTACATCGTTATAATGTAGGAGCGCCTTTTGAGAGGATTGCCCTCGACATCCTGGGACCTCTTCCGCGAACTTCGGATGGCAACAAATACATCTTAGTTGTCATTGACTACTTTTCTAAATGGCCCGAAGCGTTTCCTATTCCCGATCAAGAAGCTACGACCGTAGCAGAGGTACTGGTGCAAGAATGGATTTCCAGATATGGAACCCCTCTGCAACTTCATTCCGACCAAGGAATGAACTTTACCTCTGCAGTCTTTAAAGGACTATGCCAACTTCTCGGAATGGACAAAACCCAGACTACGCCTTTACACCCACAATCCGACGGCATGGTGGAGAGGTCCCCGGAAAATGGGGACGTTTGGTCACCTTCGGCTACACACAAGTACCCCAATGTCCGGCTCTGAGTGAGCGAAGCGGTTAAGGGAGTGTCTCAAAGCTGTAAAGACACTCTTAGCAAACAACAGCAATTGCGCAGGCACCTCTACTCCACCCACATAGAAGCTAATCGTTCGCTGCAGATATTTCAGTAACAATCCATGACACATCAGCTATCTTGTTGATTTCCTGAAAAATAAGTTCGGCTACAACTTCGTGCACACAAAACCGACAGCACTGGGCAATACCACTGTAGACTGTACGTTCACCAGTAATATTTAAAACTCTTGACTTTTATGCCTTATGTCCAGGGGCGTAGCCATGGGGAGATATCGGAATATATCCCCCCCACTGCTTTATATTTTGGACATTTATGCCTTATATTTTGGATTATGGCTCATATTTTGGATTAGCGATCACAAGATTAATGTCGTTTAGAAATTCCGTCTATTTATACCCATTAAGTTCATATCTCCCCCCCACCCTCCCGTAAAATTTTCCTGACTACACGCCTGCTTATATCGTCCCGGTGGTGTAGTGGTAAAGAATCATTCTATGACGCCTTGGGTCCGGGTTCAAATGCTGTCTTGGGCATGGATGTTAACTTGCTCGTCCCTTCATAGGCGGTAACGCTGTCCGCCCACTGGGTTCCCCATAATAAAATTGTCTCAATATGTTCGGGCTTTTGTAGTGGAGAATGCCTAATCAGACAATGCCTGCCCGTTGTAAAAAAAAAAAAAAAAAAAAAAAAACCATCGGTGCCTTATGTTTTATTTTTCATATCAAAGACCAAGTTAAACAAAATCGTTACTTATTAGTAATTGAAATAAATTTTTATGTACTACCTATTTAGTGTGAGTATTGTAATAAATTATTTAGAAGTCAATCTTGTTTTCATTTCAATCTTTAACAATTTTAAACACCTAAAGTGACTCGATGACATAGACGATTCACGTTAAACAAACAGCCGAGTGCCTCGATACGAACCCAATTGATTTTTTAAATAGTTTTTAACGTATAGCTAATCCGATACTTAAATCTCTTTCTTGTCATATAAATTTTAAAAAAAATGTTAGAAAAAATTTCAAACAATGTAATCAACATTTGACAAAGCCTTTGAATTTTAAAAATGAAAAATTCCAAAAAACATTATTTTGAGATAAATGAGATTAAAGAATTCATTTATTTATAAGTTACTGAGGACAAGAACTCATATAAACGACTATAGTTGTCGTTTTAATTGAAAATTACAATTAGCTTTTGGCTTATAAATTTTGATAAGTTACAGCTTGTAGACCATTTTAGTATCTAAATCTCGAACTCGATCGTATTTTTATCAAATTTTCTTAATGTGGAGGTGTTAAATTTTCTTAAGGTTCGCTTAAGATCTATCCTTAGCATATTTTTTTTTAAATGAAGAGTGGGATTTAATGACAACCCTAATTTGACTATATTATCAAATGGGTCCTTAATTACTCCCAAGAGTAAAATACGGATGCAACTGATTTTGTTAAAATGACACAATAACTAGTCAAAACTACGCTCTACTAAATCTTGCAGTTAGCACATCATTATTATAAACTGTACGTTTGTCGAATTAATAATTTTGTATATATTGTGCTATGTACAAGGTATTGTTTTCAGCCATCGAGTTTTAAGCATTGTTGAAAGTAGGATGTAAAAATTGCACACTGTAGTTGCAGAGTTCGAGGATATCTTGACCACGACGCCGATTTCCAGGATTCAAGAACTATGTCTGGAACATACCATTTTAAATTGATCATGTCTAACGGTCTGGAGTTTTGGTCGGTTTTCTCCAGACGTAACGTGAAGGCGCTTTAGAACTCCTCGGACCAAGGCAACTGCCATTCTAGGCATACACCCCTCGTGCAGGTTTGCCTTAATACACACAATGCAATACAATACATTGCGATAAATTGATCATGCTCTTAAATGACAAAATCGCAGCGGTATCTGCCACCACTCAATTGGCAAGTTTGCTTAAGCTTACTAAAATCCAAAAACTCTACTATAGGAGGGCAGGAACCAAAGCTAGTGTTAAAAAAATATATATATCAAAGTGCAGGGCTCATATGGGCGCTTAATTTGCTAATATTTTGAACCTTTGAAAAATTGCCATAAAACGTTCTACTATTTGAGATACATAAGAGAACTTCTTACCGTATTTTATAAAAAATAAGATCCCTTTTAAAATATGGGACCATGTTAGGACAATATTTCAAAGGTTCGGAATTTTAGAAAATCTCGCATCTGTACGAACCCCGTAAATTATCCATGCAAAAGAAATATACTATGTAGATAACTTATGTTGCAGATCTGCTTCAGCAGATATTAACTTATTTTTTTAAAAAATGTACAAGTCTTACTTGAGTGAACATTCTTCAATATATTATCATTCTTTAACATTTTTTGTAGAGATTGTTGTTGCATGTAACGCCAAAGTTTAATTTACAGTAATCTAACGCTTGTGCTATAGAACACAGTATGCAGTCCTAATCATCCGATAAAATGATTATATCAGAGGAAACACGCTCCAAAGGTGCGGACATTCCTCGCAGACACTAAATACATGTATTATGTCATTTTAACCAGATCAGTTACATCTATCTATTCTATACGTTGCTCTTGGAAGTGACTAAAAAATTGGATCCATCTGTTAATACAGACTAGTTGGTATTGTGTCATTTTAACAAAATCAGTTGCATCCATATTTTGCTCTTGGGAGTAATTAAGGACCCATTTCATAATATAGTCAAATTAGGGTTGTCATTAAATCCCACTCTTCATTTAAAAAAAAAAAAAAACTCTCTAATGCCCATAGTAGCATATATGCTACCATCCACTAAACGCTATTGTTTTACGAGAAAAATGTTTCAAAATGTAATTTTGGAGTCATAAAACTATTAATTGTACCTTTAATTAACAATAGTAATAGTTTAGGTCCACAGATGTCAGTATTACTCTATTAGCAATTTTGCTTGGGCCATCATCGGCTGGCTACGTGGCCAGTGGTAGGCCGAGCAAAATTGCTATTAGGGTAATGAATGGAAAATATTTTAGAAGCAATACGAATGAAGCCAAAAAAGAAAACGCGTTTCCAATAAGTTTTCTACTATTTTAATGATGTTTAATATCAAGAAGAAATTAGTAATTTCCATTTATATGTGAGAAAATTATATACTTTTTCACTTGATACAAAATAATTTTTTAAAAAGTTTTTTTAATGTTTAGAAAAGTTTTAAAATCATGGTGCTATCATTGGAAAAACATAAAAAATAACTTTTTTCACAAATTTTTCAAATTACATTTACGTTATGTGACTTAACACCATTTTAACGAAAAAATATTTTTTTTGCTTCGGAATTTCTTATAGTGGGCATTAGAGGATTAAAGCAAAGAAATGTTTTTCCTAGTGACAACTTGTCAAAAAAGATTCAGTATTAACCTTTTGTCAATCAACAACCGCGGGTCATGCTTGTGAAACTGCTAAGTATGGCAAGCCTAAGTTTGCACAACCGCATCGAACGTTCTTACCATCCATGGCCAAGCACCAAGAGTGGCATCTTCTCCACCAGCTATGGTAGGATGTTTTTCGTTTCCTTTTCCAGTAGTAGAAGGCATGGGAATCATTCGTGGCACTTGACGAACTCTTCTAGACCCCCTCATCCCCGGTATAGGGCGTTTTCCACAATCTTTTCAGGAGAGGGAAAAACACTATTTTAATGCAAAAGTAAATGATGATGGCATTTATATGTCTGAACCTCGTGAAATTACCCTACAACACATATTTTTAGCACTATTTATACAGTCTTTGTAATGTATTTATCCCAAAATGATAGAAATATATACATTCCATCAATACATCGTTAAATGAACGATAAAAATAAATAAATCAAACTGCCTATAAATTATTCAGCTGATATTGTTATATATCATTCAGAATAAGATAAGAGAGGTATTTAGCAATTAAAAATCTTTTATAGCATTAATACACATTCCATATCAGTAGTTTAGTATATTACTCGAATAATACCAGGTCTGTTCTCAATTTTACTAGAAAATACATATGAAGCAAATAGAACATCAATTCCTGTTGCTGTAAAAGACACTTAGTAGCTTGTAACTGATGCAGTAACTACTTTCAATACTAATGTAGCTACTATGTTTTATTTCCTACGAATGCGTGTCAGTCAACACATCTTTCAAATTACCAGGAGCTGCACATGCGTACAACCAGCTTCTCTTCCGACATAGAATTTCACAATCTTTGTGAGTGCGTTTGTTCTTGACCTAGTTGCAATATCGATGGAATTCTCCAAATTTCAAGCTTCAGATTTGCTGAAAATGCCCTTTCTGGTACCGTCGGCCAAATCAGTGATGTTTCGAAAGCAAGAGCTTTTGAAACTCCAGTCTTAATCCATGGTTTAGATCAGCGGTTTCCAACCTCTTAACATTGTGCCCAACCAACAAAGAATAATGTGCGATGGCGCCCTCCCCCTGCATTCCCCTCTCTCTCTCAGCATATATACAGTTTTTTATTCTTCAACACTGAACATTCAGTCGCTTTTTCTACAAAATTTTGACTACGATTTTTGAAACAAGCATTATCACTCGCTACTTGCCTGTTTTTCTGCGGGGCCCACAAACCCTGTGAGACCTCCCCCCGCCCCAGTGGGGCAGGCATCACCGTTTGGGAATCGCTGGTTCAGATCATTCGTATTATGACTGTGTATCAATCAAAATAGGTCTCTCCATCGTAATAATAATAATAATAACGGTCTCAAAAATTCAAACGAGGGAAAACTCTTCCTCTGGTGTGGGAGATAGCGCATACGCGCGTGTGAGGCTCAGAATAATCGAATATTACGACCTGTACATGTAGAAAGCAATATTGTGGCATCAAAATACTTGTTCTTTGTATCAATGATAATAACACTCAATTAATTTAATTTCTGTCCATTTAAAATAAATAATTGATTTTATGTTCTGTTTTTAACATTACTACAGTTTCCGTAGTAGCAGAATCTATTGTTGCCTTTCAAATTGTTAAATCCAACAATCAAATGAAACTGAAGCTTTTTTATAGTTTCGGTAAATGAAAATGCATAAAAAATAGAACATAAACTTACCGGCGTTTTAATCCTTTTAGGATGGCTGTCTAATTTTGAAGAAGTTACCTTAAAAGTTATGAAAATTCCTTAAAACCATACTACGTTCGATATTAATTATTTTCTGCATGATGACGCCATGCGTTAATGCCCTTTGTAATGAATCTAGCGCGGCCGCATGTACGTGTTGCCCGTCCAGAAAGGGTTAAAAATACTCGAGTTTTTAATCGTATTCCAGCTATTTTGCATTTTATTTCCTTTGCATGCGCGACAATATTTCCTTGAAGCCCATTACTTGCTGCATCGTTGGCCGATTATCCGGAGCTTCACATACGGATACTCGTTAAGGAATTATTACACTGGCATAATTTCCAGCAATTTAGTTGCCGCAGCCACTTTCCTGGAAATTTCTCTCGGTTACCTACGATACAGTCAACTCAGACTTTTTCGTTCAGAGGCGAAAATGTTGCTGGTAGCTGGGATGACAGCCAATCGTAATGTTTCTACTTTTACGTCACAAGTAATTGGTATTTGTGAGCACCCACTGAAATTGCAATCGCAGCGTCGAGTTTGTTTACTATGGCAACCATACTCATCCACTCATCCAGTCTCACCGAGTTTGCGGCAACCAAATTGCTGGAAATTATACCCGTGTAATAAGGCTTTTAGTCCTCTAGCAGAGAAACAATAACCTGATGTCGGATTTTTTGAGAGCTTTAGCCCCGCAGATTATACGTATCCTTAATATTAATCCAAAACTCTAACCAAGGAGAAACAAATGAAGCTACAACTGAACTTACTTCGCGTGTCGGTGATTCTCCTTTCTAGAGTGGGCTTTGGGCAACATACATAAGGCATGTCTTTGACCCACAGGCAGATGGCTGGGCTCTGAGAGCGGATGGTTTTCATGACGGCACTGCAATTGACGAGAGGAATGCAAGATCCCACTCCGCCAGATGGTAGAGTGCAGTCTCTGGAGCTGCCAGGAAGGTTATCACTGCCAAAATTTACTGGTGCACCCGCTGAAATGAACAACACAGATAAATTATACCCAAAGCCTGAATTACAAAACACTTTTCAACTCTATCCTATTTGCGTTTACACCACCATTAAACCATATGAAAGCCACCTGTTATAACATAGAAAGAGCTTGGATGTTTGCCACCAATGGCGACTTTTTATTTTTTGGTGATTCTTTGGCGATTTATGTTAGATGTAAAATCATTTCACATTCTGGTTGTCGTTAAAACGATTCTCCATACATTCTGATACATAATCCTTGACAGCATGGCGTATTTAGCACCGCGAAATATTTTGGCTCGCCTCGGTGGCAAATATCTAAGTTGTTCCAGTATATATATTAGTTATGGTTTATTGAATACAGAAAATAATCCTTAGTTAATTTTCTGATTTTTGTTCGGTTGCAAAGCATAAGTCAAAAGACATAGCTTCTAAATTTTAGTACTTAAGTTATGAAATTTCTTTCATTTTACATTTTCAAAGAAAAATTAACTAATTATTCGTAAATTGATGGCAAGAATATTTCTACTTTGTATTATATGCACAAGGAACAGCAAGTTTTCAGACTTTGATTTTGCGAATAATAAATTTATTCTCTTGTAAAATTTATATGTCCGAGTAATACTTGTTTCTTCAGTTTTCTTGTCAAAAGTTAAAATAGAGAAATAGCTCATTAATTAGTCCTTAAAAATATTCCATTCACCCAGGGCAAACCAAAATTTCGTGCCCCCCTTCATCACGACGCCAGGCCCAAACCATAATTTTGATGACTCATTTCTTTCCATTTTGACGCCTTTTTAGCACGACACCTGGGACACGTGCCAGATTTGCGGTCTCGTAAGTCAGCCCCAGCCCTTGACTGGATTTTTATTTGTTTTATTCGGAAATTTAAAACTTCCCATCGTTGATCAATGCCTTTATGCTCAGAAAAGCAAATTTTGTAAGATTTTATTGAAAAAGAAATTCCTTAGGTCAATTACAACAGGTGCAGTGATAGTTTAAAGCCAAATTATACTATAAAGCTGTCGCACTTACCATAGATGTGTAAATAGATAGTCCCAGATCAAGGCTGAACGATGTTGAAACTTCAGAAATGGATATTTGAATCATCTTACAGTTATATCGCTGTTACGATTAATGGATATTTTCTAGTTTGCGGCATGTTATTCTGTACATACTGCATATTCTTGTGTTCAGACAGCTCTACTACGAAAAATACTTGCGACATAAAAGAAAAACTAGCCACAGATTCGAAATCAGCATGAAAAATTACATTAGAATCAGTATCAGAGTAGTAACTCACTTCTATTATGATGAGTTCATAACGAAAAATTAAGTCGACCACAAAAATTAAGGGGAAAAGAAAATAGTGTGTTAAAGCCTTTCTGCCACCACCATAAATCATACTCACCCCTTCCAGGTCTCATAGCTTTTATAATCTCCCATAACTCTTCTTCTGTTACAGTTTCAGACACATTCGAAATGTCGCCTGGACCACTGTCCCTCTCTATGGAAGTATCTGGAATCAGAGGTGATCTTGGAATGGTTGGGGGAGGTTTCTCGACCTCTTTCTTCAGAGCATTACCAGATTCGATTGGTAGCCTGGCGGCTCTACCAGCTTTGTTAAAGTTAGTCTGTCGCCCACGACGTGCATTTTGTGCAGACCGTTTAACAGCCACGAACAGGTCGGATGATCTGGGGACAATGCCTGAATGAATAACTTCCTCCATGCTCTTCAATCTTGAAATTGAAGAAGCGATTGTTGACGATTCTTCAGTTGTGTTAGTATTCGAGATTTTTCCATTCGCTTTCTGTAGTTCCGACTCGTTAACTAAAACATGCACACTAGAAAACACCAGCTGAGGAATATTCCAATTCACGGGATACTCGTTATCACTTGTGTCGTTTAAATTATCCAGAACTGCTGTAAAATTATCGGCATTTTCTGTTCTGTTCAACCAGTCAAAACTTTCAATGCTTGTTGAGTTTAGATTATAAATTTCAGTAGAATACGGTAAAATTTTTGATTCCACAATTTTATCGTCGTTAAAGTAATAATCATTTAATTCAGTTTCATTTCCATTAGAGTTATTTGCATCTGCGTATACATCCTGCTCCCCGGGGTCTCCATTTGTGAATAAGCTTATGTTACTAAAAACAGTAGAAACACTACTTGTAAAGTTCACTCTCGGATTTGGTGTTGGCGTAAAGAAAGAGTTATGAATTGAAGTTGCGTTGCTTCTCAAGATTCCTTCGCTCACTGTAGATGCGTTCGCGGATGCACGTGTAAATTCTATACAATAAATGAAGAACATGAAACACTGGACACCGGACATTGTTCTGGTTTTTGTTTCCATTCTGATTGAGTACCTGAAACATGAATAAAATCTGATTTAATCATGCAGTCTAAAGGAAAAGTAACATTGCAGAGAAAGCACATCATTAATCAAACTGCATGTACAGATAGGCTTCACAGTACTTGTACGAGGGTTGCTATGAAATTTTTGAGATAGTGGCAGGCAGTGCCCCGCCACCCATGTGTGTGATGTGTGCGGTGCACACAGGCGCCAAATGCTCAAGGGCGTCCCTCAGGTTAGGAAAACTGTAACGCTATCCTTAGTTTATATGGTAAGACTGTCAGCATCTTTTATTAAAATGGAATCTTTGAGGATGGAAGTTAAAATTGGGAATATTTCAACAATTTACTTTATTCTGAATGAGCCCAATGTTTCTTTGCGTACTTACTATGCCGTTTTGATTTAAATGACCTGTGAAATAAAAGAGCGGCTGTTATCCGTTAACGATACAACCGAATTCATGTGACTACCCATGGATGATCGTAATAAGAAGTGCATCATATCGAATTTTCTAAGTTTTTTTCTTTTTCTGAACTTTCAGAATTAAAATTAAACAAACATTTCCACTGTTTTTATACTTAATAAAGAATTGGTTATGCACATTGTCACAGTATTAGGAAAAAAACCTTCTACAAATGAGAATATTAAAGATTCTTAAACTTTTTGAATCAGTGATTAGTTGTTGTTGCTCATTCAGCTTCAATAGAAAAAATATTTTCAACCTTTAGATTAACCTTTTCAAACCCACAATTGAAGACGCAGCAATCCCCTGTAGTATCGTACAGAATGGATGGCCTAATTTGTGCACGTAAAGAACACATTTTCCCGAAAATTTAATATTCTGGATTTTTTATTTTATTTTTGTTATAAATTTAATACCCATCATTTATAACAAAAATAAAATAAAATAAAAAATCCAGAATATTAAGTTTTTTGGGAAAATGTGTTCTTTACGTGCACAAATTAGGCCATCCATTCTGTACGATACTACAGGGGATTGTTGTGTCTCCCCCCCTTTTTTTTGTTATAAATTTAATACTCATCATCAGGGCCGTGTTAGCCCAGTGGTTAAGGCGTTGAACTCGTAACCGGGAGGTTGTGGGTTCGATACCGGCGTACCACTAAAGACCACCGTGTACATGCGGTGTACGTGCACGTTAAATCCGTGGTTCCGAAAGTCCTCTCGGCGGTCGCTAGCAGTTTCCGAGGGGTGCTAATATTCAGAAGTCCCCGACCTTCTGATGAGGTTCCAAATTGTGGCGGGAAATTCCGGGAAGGACGTATATGTAGCTCTAAGCGACACATTCAGTGACGCGAGCTGTCCTCTCCTGGCAAACAAATAAATAAATACCCATCATCAAAATTAAATTATTTAATTTACAGACACATTATTTAATCAGTTTTGAAACATTATTTGATCAGTTAATATCCTAGTGGAAGAGTAGGGTTAATAGGATCGAAGCTGCGTAACAAGTTGGGATGTGAAAAGTTTAAAAAATTGAAAAACGTGAAAAGAAAATCCGAAACGCTTTTATATTTTAAATGAATCACGGAAAAATGCGCACAATATTGAATGGGTTTGTTTTCTGAGTTGAGAGGAGGGCGTGGAAAAAAAAAAAAAAAAAAAAAAAAGTGAGAAACAAATGGGCGTCCAGAAGAGCGTAAATAGAAAACAGAGGTACATTAGTGTTTTTTGTATTTATCTCTTGAAATTGCCATTCAGATAACTTTACCAAGGACAACGGCCTGATTTGTAAGCACAGAGTGTGCACAGTAGCCCCATGGCCGTCGGAAACCACTCATTGCCCTTTAGCTTTTCATGAAGTTTTTTTTTAAGTATTGTGAATTTTTTGTATTAAGTTTTATACTGAAATTTTTCTAAAATTTGTATTAAGTTTTATACTAAAATAAAAAGGAAGATGTCCTGACTGACTGACATACGATCATCTCGTAGCCAAATATACTGGAGATGTGGACATGAAATTTTAGCAGCTTATAGCTTTTGTGCCCAAAGCGTCATTTAAGAAGCGATTTTTTAAAATTCGAACCCAGACGGGGGTGGCGACCCAAAACGTTCTTTTCACGTTTTCCTTCATATCTCATATGGAAAAAGAGATAGACATAAAATTCTTGCTTTAAAATGTAACTAATACAAATACCTTAAAATTATTTTCAGGGTTTTTTGAAATTCGCACCCAAACGGGGATAAGGGGTCCAAAACGTTCTTTTCACATTTCCCTTAATATCTCAGAGGAAAAAAGAAATAGCCATAAAACTCTTGCTTTAAAATGTAACTAACAGAAATAACTAAAAATTATTTTCAAGGTTTTTTAGAATTTTCACTCAAACGCCGTTTAAGGGGGCAAAACGTTCCTTTCATATTTTCCTTCGTATCACAGAAGAAAAAAGAGATGCTGCAAAATTCTTGAGTGCTGTTAATTTCAGACAAAATTTTTGTCTAACTGGTGAAAGGGCGAAGGACTTTTTAAGGGTTGCCAGATTAAACGTGAAAAAGTCTCGAAGGTATGCCACTTTTTGGTGATTTATCGCAAAATTTGGCATAAAAAAATTCAGTTCCCGAAATTGGAGCCAGCTTATTTATTTCTTCCATGTTTGTCGAGAAATTACCTAACCCTACTGTTTATTTAATTGGAATAATGGTGTCTATATTCATGAAAATAAAGGTGAAGTATACTTAGAATATGGTGGTGCCTGTGACAGATAACTATATCTTCTACTCATGAAAACCTACACGGGGACTCGGTCAAACGGGGATTTACAATTTATCTACCAAATTTCAAATCAATCGAATGCAGTGGTCAGACGCTAGTGCACTTCAAATAATTTGAGTCTATAGGTCGCAATGTATAAGAATACTGTGTTTTAGTAGTCCTGTAAAAATCTGTAAGTCTTATACATACCAAATTCTATACAATATGTAAGACAGTGACCTAATATGCTTACCCAGTTTAAGCTCAATCGAATGTAATATACAGATGCTAGCTCACTTTTAATAGTTTCAGTCTATAAGCTGTGATGTACAATAATTCTTTTTTTGTATCCTTGTACAAAAACAATAAGTCCTGCGCACACCAAAATCTATACAGGTTGTGTTAACTATAACATGTTTACCCAATCTGCGCTGAAAAGAATACACCGTTTACGAGCTAACGCATTTACTTGCACGTATATACACATCACCGTAAAAATAGCATAGAAGAATTGAGAACATCTCGAAACGTGTAAATACAGCAAAACCTCACAGTCGAATTTTTTCCATGATAACAATACCTTTCTTATATGGAGCATGTTCAGAAAGTCGCAATTAAAAAGACAGTATTATTAATAAACTGATATAAAATGTTATAAGTTTTACAGAGTACATAATTTCAGCTAGACTTTTGCTGTTTATGCTATCAAATAAATAAACAAACTTATTATGGACTAGGAAAAGAAAAAGTACGTACCTCTCACAGTCAAAACAAAAGAATACTCAAAAAATATTAAATTTAACCTTGTTAAGTATTATAACTCAAGTAACAGTTTGCATCTTTCACTTAAAACAAAAATTTCCCATATCCTGATATTTCTGCAATTCAGCTTAAATATATGCTGCTCATCAACGTTAGTTTACGATATAACAGGACCACTTGACATGATTATTTTTATTTTTTTCTCGATGGCCCAGTTATACTGACTTAGATTTTCAGAAAAATAAGATTTCAGAATGGACGCTATCTGGTTATTATCTGATTTAACAACACTTCTTCCATTTTTACTTCCTTGTACGTAGTATAAGGAAGTAATGTGATCCCGAAAAATTTTGGGGGCCTAATTTCGACAAAAAAACCGATTTTGACTACCTCTAAATTGAATTTTAAAATTTTTTTCGATGCATCTCATCGTAGGCTATCCTGCACGATCATATTAATGCGTCTGCAACTCATTTTGACCAGCGGCCAGTCTATTGTGGCCAGTTTTTCCATGCCGTCTGTACGTACGTACGTATGTATGTAACTCGCATATCTCAAAAACTATTGGTCGTAGAATGTTGAGATTTGATATTTAGGATTGTTCTATGATCTAGTTGTGCACCTCCCCTTTTGGTGATAATCGAATGGATAGTTTATGTACAGGACCGCCCAAAAGATTCGAAATACATTACGCTCTATGGGCCGATATTCATTAAACTCGCCTAACTCAAAAGCTATTAGGCGTAGAATGTCCAAACTTCATATTTTGGATAGTTGTAACATCTAGTTGTGCACCTCCCCTTTTGGTTCCACTCGACTGGATAGTTTATCTACAGGACTGCCCAAAACATTCGAAATACATTACGCTCAATGGGCCGAAATTCATTAAACTCGCATATCTCAAAAACTATTAGGCGTAGAATGTTGAAACTTTATATTTAGGAACGTTGTAACATCTAGTTGTGCACCTCCCCTTTCTGTTCCATTCGACTGAATAGTTTATCTACAGAACCACCCAAAAGATTCGAAATACATTACGCTCTATGGGCCGAAATTCATCAAAGCGTTTTTTAGAGGTATTGGGCTATTTCAAACGACTCAGAAGTGATATATGCTGTAAATCGTTAGAAAATGAATTTCTCCATTAAAAAAAGTGTCTTTATCATTTATAGTTCAGCTACAGGAACACTCAAAAGATTTCCAATACATTACGGTCAATGGCAATTTTAGGGGCATTCATCCATTTCTAGCACAATGCCGTCTTACCACATAAGTTAGGTAATGGTCCGACCACGGTCACGTGACTCCCTCAAGAACTATCCAAAAGTCGCCAAGCTTGGCGACTTTTGGTGTATGTGTGTGCATATTTAACTCTCAAATCTCAAAAAATATTATGAAATTTCATATATAAGATTGTTGTAACATCTAGTTGTGCATCACGATTTTTGGTTCCAATCTACTGGAGAGTTTATTTACAGAACCACCGAAAAGAATTTCAGTACTTTAATGTCTATGGACATCTTCAATATAATACAACTGTAGACGGTCATTGTTTGGTACATGCCCAAAATCTCGCCGTCTGTCCCCGGCCTTGGCGAGTTTTGGCGAAATATCGCCAAATTTGGCGATATTCAGTAATTTGGTCCATGCCCAAAGTATCGCCATTTGTCATCGTTCTTGGCGAGTTTTGGCGAAATATCGCCATATTTGGCGATAATCTGTCATGGTTTGGTTCATGCTTAAAATCTCGCCAAATGTCGTCGAAATTGACGAGTTTCTCCGAAATATCGCCAAATTTGGCGCCAAAAATTATTTCGTATTTTGTATAACTGTAAAACTTTAACCCGTAGAATTTTGAACTTTTGTATTTAGAACTATTGTAATATCTAACTGTTTTCAATATCTTTTTTGACAGCAATCGACTGAGAATTTATTTACAGGGTTTGCCAAATGACTTTAAATACATTGAGGTGTATGAATGCATTCAATTCATTGACAGTCTGTGGTCAATGATTGCTTTGGCTATCCCCAAAATCTCGCAGACTATCTCAAGTTTGTCGGCTTTTGGTGAAATATCGCCAAATAAAGTGTTAGAAGGAAATCTTTCAAATTGAACTCAGCTTGACGATATCGAAATATTTGGCTAGAAATCGCTAAATCTTACTATTATTGATACTTTATCTCTTTCAAAGAAATAAGTTTAGAGGAAGTGCGTCGATAATATTTTTGATCTAATAGACGTGCAAGGAAGTCATGTGTTGGACACATCAGATTTTTGATATCATGGCAAGCGCCGATTTTCCACAAGAGATGCTGACTTTATTTTTTCTCTTTGTCCCATTGGAACATCGATGAAATACCCCTGAACATTTAAAAAAAAAAAAAGAAATCTTGGACCAAAAGCTTAATCTGATCGTTACAGACGCATATAATTGGAAATAGCTAGGATGACCGCAAGACGAATAATGCGACTGTTTTGTCTCGCAAAACAGCTACAAAGTTCTGTCTCGTCTAGAAATATCCCTATACAGTAATGATAAAAACGTCCGTCTCGTCTCGCATCCATTCGTAGCGAACAGCAATCAAGTACTTCTGAAAACTTAAAAAAAAAAAAAAAAAAAATTGGGCCAAGCTCCGCTGCAGAAACATATGACATTGCATAGTGTTCAAATATACCTGAAAACCTTTTGAAAAAATCTTGAACCAAATGCTTTTTGTGACAGTACCGAGCGTTGAAGAAACATAACATTGGAACAGCGTTCAAATATATCTCAAACACCTTTAAAATATATTGGACCAACCAAAGGCTTAATATGATAGTACCGATCGTTGCAGAAATATATCATTGGTACAGCGTTCAAAAATACCTGAAAACCTTTTGAAAAAATCTTGAACCAAATGCTTTTTGTGACAGTATCGAGTGTTGAAGAAACATAACATTGGAAAAGCGTTCAAATATATCTCAAACACCTTTAAAATATGTTGGACTAACCAAAGGATTAATATGATAGTACCGATCGTTGCATCATTGGAACAGCGTTCAAATATACCAGAAAACCTTTAAAGAATGATGGACCAAAGGCTTAATGTAAGAACTCCGATCACAGCAGGAAACATTGGAAAAGCGTTCGCATTTACCGGAAAAAAAAAAAAAAAAATCTTGGATGAAAGGCTTTTAGGAACAGCGTTCAAATATCCTGAAAACCTTTTTAAAAAATATCTTGATCTAAAAGATTAATCTGATCGTTCCCATCGTTGCAAAAACGTCGCATTGGAAAAACGTTCAAATATATCTAAAAATCTTTAAAAAAAGTCTTGGACCAAAGGATTATGTAAGAGTTTTGATCGTTGCAGAAATATAACATTGGAAAAGCGTTCATATATACCTGAAAACCTTTCTTAAAAAATCTTGGACCGAAGGCTTAATGTGACAGCTCCGGTAATTGTAGAAACATGACACTGGAACAGCGTTCAAATATCCTGAAAACCTTTTGAAAAATATCTTTGGTACAGCGACTAAAGACTTAATCTGATCGCTCCCACCACTGCAGACATGTAACGGATATTTCCTTCTATATCTCACGTTGCTTCCCTGTATTTCTTTTGAAATGAATGTGATTATCAGATTTAATCAAACGTTTTCCATTCTATATAACTGCAGCCTCCGATTTTCTACGATGGGGGATTTTTTTTAAATTATATGTGGGAGAAAAAGTATTAGTATTCCCTTTAAAAACCTGAAAAAATATGGATGGATGTTTTTTTTATATATATATACTGGAGGGGGAAAGTCTATAGTAACACGTCTTGATTAGTCTATAAAATATTTCTTTTTTTTTTCGAATGGGATCACTATCAAAATTTATAACAGGAATTCATCATCTAATTTTTTATTGTTTTCAAGCAAATTATCATCAAATCATAAAAATCTAAAGCAAAAACATGATGATATCACAAAAATAAAGCATTTTAATTTCCTAATGAATGATAATCGAACATCAATTCCCTGTCACTTATGAAAAAATATTATTGAAACTATGGAAAGATTGTAGCTTACGTCGCACTATCTGTAATCAGTTTTTTATGTATTTATATTTTTGTCTGTATCTCGTAATTGGAATCTCACCCGTGGATGAAAATTGGTCTGTGGATTTATTAAGTGTTGACAGAATTAGTGAAAAGAAATTCAGGATAACCAGACGAAGGTGACGGACACTTTACTTGTTGAACCTGGGTTTTATCTGTTCGTTCCCGTCGATGCGCAGATGCAATGGTAGATAAAATAGTTCGCGAATAATGTGAACGGAAGTAATAATTTCAAGAAATCATACATCAAGAAATGGTTACACAAACATTAAACAATAAAAAACATACCGAACCCATCCATTATCAAATTATTTCCAACACAACCTTCTTTTTTGAGCCAAGTTTGGCGAGATTTTGGGATAAACACATAAAAGCTGTATATCGCTATTAATGCAGTTTTGCGAGACTCTGTAAAATAACTTTAAATGTCATCTGTTCTGTAAAATTGAATAGCATGTTAAATTTTACGGCATTTTACGGCATTATTTTGTCAAAAAGTTTGTTTATATAAATTTTAAATTGACGAAAAGACAAACCAACTACACAATTGTTTTATATTTTTTACGACTTTGTAATTTTAATTAGTTTAATTTGATAATATAAGAAATATAAATCAAAATGAGTAAATTATAATTGAATAAAATTTTTATAAATGTTTCAGAAACGAAACCAGCATGAATTGAGTTAAGGTAAACAAACCTACACGAGGTGTATCTGCCTAAGGTGGGGTACCTTGGCCCGAGGACCCTCTAAGGGGTTCTAATCAGTGATGTGGGGTGCGTAAATACCCACTGGGTAGGTAAATATTTTCTTGGTATTTACCCAAGGCCTGGGTAAATACCCAAAAACTGGGTATTTTCAACTTAGAATGGAATATCTGTTCTTAACAACATTTATGATTAACACCAATTAGATTTCTATTATTGTTCCTTTCTTTTAATACAAAGTTTTTAATTTTAATTTGACTTCATTATGAGTATTTTTGTAGTGTTTTTTTTTTTTTTTGGTATTATTAAGCGTTTGATTATTTGGCATAAACTACTTTATCAGTCATACCGCATTTTTTTCACCAACTTTAATAATGAAGGATGTGTTATGGTAGTCCTTAAATTGTTTTGTGCAAGTGACAGCTTTGACAATATTTTTAATGTGTTACATTGATTAATAGGCTATATTTAATCAAGTATTTTATTCAACATGTATCATATAGCTTCTTTTTATAATAATATTTTTTGAAGTTTTATGAAATTAAAAAGTTGTAAAGGGTTCCTAAGTTTCTCGTTTTTCTTTTTTTTACTTTATACTTAATATATATATGTGTGTGTGTGTGTGAATATCCTTACCCACCAATACAAGCTTTTTTTTAAACAATAGTGTTAATTCAAAAATAAATACCCAGGTAAATACCCATTTTGGGTATATACCCGGGTATTTACCCTTGAAAATAAATACCCAGGTATTTTACATCACTGGTTCTAATGCATATTCACTAGGGGTCTCCGAGATGGAAAGAAAAGAATGTAATTTATGCTCCCGCTCTCCTATCTCCGGAGCCTCCGATCCATGTTACATCTGGAGAAAACCGCTGAAAATAACAGACTGTCAAATCGACAAACGCATGATGAGCCAGAACCCTGGACCTACAGATTTTAACCATTTACCACGTTCAGTGTCTCATCTACTATGCCAAGGTTAGGTCTTTCTGAAGCGAAGGCTTGTGTGAAATTGTTTCCGGTTTGTTTCAAAGAAGGTTGAAAATAACAGAAACTGCATTTTTATGGAACCTTTTTTTAGAAAAGTATACTGTAAAATAAATAAATAAATTTCAGTTTCATTATGTAATATTTATGACTTGATTGAAATATTTCGAAGGTGAATGAATGCTTTTACCAGCAGTTGCAAAACATACTTAGAGAAACTTTGCGGTTGCAGTACTCTTTGCAACAAATCCGCTAGGTTTAAGATGTCCGAGTCAATGTCCTGTCAAATGACTCCAGGCTGCAAATGTATCTTGCGAAAGTAAGACTATACTAGACCTGAAAGTTGCTCAGTAAACAGTGGGTCCGCTTTAAAGTTGCAATCATTTTTATACTATGAATTACTTAATATCCTATTTCAGTGTTTTTAAACCGCTGGGCCGCACTGGGATAAGACTCGCAAAAAATTTATATTACTTTTATAATGTTAGTGATTTAAGATATCAGATTACTTTTTAATGACTCTAACAAAAAATTGCATTTTTATTGTTTCTTTTGCATCAAGTATCATATCACGTTTACTAAAGGAGTGCTTTTAATAAAAATGGCATAAAAAATTCTTTCCTTTGACATCAGGTACTAACCCCGATCAAATGACTCATTTTAGCTGAAAAGTACATTAATATACATGGTGTCTCAAAAAGGTGGTAACGGGCTTTATTTCTTTATCTATTAGAGATAACCGGGCAATGTAAGTGGAAAAAATGTACAAAATAAGGTCGGAAATAAGACTCAGTTTAAAAAGAAAATAAAATAAAAATACTCTCGCTCATTTACATAAAGGCACATTTTTAAATCTGCGTACTAAAAAATTCCAATTAGTAAAATGTGCCCCATGCACTAATGAGTGATGTATTAAATTTGAGAAATATATCCTAAAAACTGTCAGAGGTACGAACATATATATATACTGACCTAAATCCCTTTTCAATTGCTGCTGAAGACAAAAAATGGAACGAAGAGTACATCGGATGGCCACATTTCAGGGGTCGTACAGGAATTACTATAGAATCTGTTTTCTTTCTTTTTTTTTTACATTCTTGCAATAAACGTTTACTTTCTCATTCATGTATAGGCCCCAATCATCATTGGTTAAAGATATCTCAGACGTTTTATGAAGGAAGGCACATTTTACTAACTGGGATTTCTTCCTTTCTTTTTTTTTTGCGGGGGTTTTGTAAAAAAAATTGAAAAGTGCAACTTTTTGAAAATTAAAGAGATAAACTTTCTCTTAACGAAGTCTTGTTTCAACTTTATTTTGAAAAAAAATTTAATACACATTGCCCACTTATCTCTCATAGATAAAGAATTAAAGCTCGTCATCACATTTTTGGGATACCCTGTATAACACACGCATTATATATATATATATATATATATATATATATATATATATTACACTAATCCCTAAATTTCATAAATCGCCTTTAAAGTTTCGAACTGTTACAATAGGATGTAATACTTATAGCAATGTAGCAAGTAAACTTCTATTAAAGATACTGTCTGTTATGCAGGAGTATTATATAAAACGTAATGATTACTCTATCTCTATAGGAAATAGTTATGATCTACGCAATACAATATGTACTAGTAGTAATATTACCTCTTTATATACCTATGATTTTAAAGATCTATTCAACAATATTCCTCTTGACGACCTTTACAATGTAATTAATGAATTATTTGAAACTTGTGTTAACAATATTCAGCTCCCTTCCCATGTTGATGTAACTTATTTCAGTTGTCTATCTAAATTTATTATCTATAATAATTTTATTCTACATAACAATAAAATATATCTACAAAATCATGGTATACCATAAGGTGGTTCAGCATCTAGTTACCTTGCAGATCTTTACTTATATTACTATGAAAAAGAATATACTAATACACACATCATTGTTAAACGATATATAGATGATATCTTACTTGTAAACACTACTAATAATAATAACATTATCTTCCCCATAAAATATCCATCTGCTCTGGAATTAATTAAAAATGATATGCTTAACAATTCTGTTAGTTTTCTAGATCTAAGTATCTCCATCACTCCTAGAAATAGCCTTAGTTTCAATATATATGATAAGCGTAAAGATTTTAGCTTTAAAGTAAATAGCTTTACTCATTTTTCCTCCTGCTTACATAAATCTGTATTTCGCAATATCATCTATAATCACTGCTGTAGAATCAAGTTTCTATGTTCTGATGATTTTAAAGTCTCCAATTTTAAATCTCTATTTCTGTCAGCTAGACAATACAACTATCCCACTAAGTTCCTAAAATCTATTATATACAATTCCTGATAATGATGTGTCTAATGTCTTTGTTAATTAACTGGAGGTTGGGTGGGGTTTTGGTTTTAAGGTTGTAATTGGTTGGTTGGGTCGGGCGGAGGAAGTTTTTCTCATTAAAAAAAAAAAAAAAGTAATATGTTTAAAAACAATTTGGATGTGTATATGCATGCATATATATATCTGGCGGAAAGAAAAACGGGGTTCCTATATTGTGATTATTCTGTCCTAAACATTATCTTTTATTTTTTTCTTATTTACTAGATTAATCTTCTGTCATACAATAACTTATTATACATACTTTGTCAATAATAATATTCATTATATTTTTTAAACAATATGTTATATTTAATTTTTCTATACTATTTATTTTATTCAATCATTTTAATTTATTATTATTCAATATATATTTATTATATTAATATACCTGGATCTTCTTAAAATTTAATAATATTACCTTTTAGTATTTGGCAACTCCTATGCTTTCTTCTTTCCACTTTTACACTTTTATTTAGTGGCAACACCATTTTTCACTTTTTACAATTCTTAGCATTGGCAACACTTATCAATTGTTCAAAGGAAATTTCCATGTGCTCAAGGTCTGGTATGTAAAATTATATTCCTATTTCTAATTTTTGTTATCTTATTGATTTCTTCTTTCCTTTATATAGTAGGGTAGGGCCCAGATGTGTGGAGTTAATATCTCTTCTGATATGCCACACAACCGAAACCCTACTATTTGGTTTGCTGTAAATTATAATCCACTGTTTTTAGCGCCTGACGATGGTGACAGTGGTTATAATTTCCGTTCCATTATATTATCACAATAATTCTTGAACTTTATTTGGCTTCAAAATCTGGTTTCTAATTCTTGCTAATAGCTGTTATATTTTTATGCGAGATACGTCTTATTTGTAGTATGTTTTGTGTTTTACTTGTTATATATATATATATATATATATATATATATATATATATATATATATATATATATATATATATATATATAATGTATAAAAAGGTAATTTGGGTTTTACTAGTTTGGGTATTGTTCAAGCAGGTACTTTCACTCTAAATTTTGCTTTCCTGTCTTACTTGCCACGCGCGCTCTGGAGCTGTGTTTTATTTATTTTGTTATTTGTCAGACACCAAATCCTCGATTCTGTGTTCTTTTTAGTGTACACGTGTCCCCACGCCTTTGTAGCCCCGGATGAGGGTCATGTTGGTAAATGTGTGTGGTTCGATTAGAGATAAGATAGAGGCGGAGTTATGTCATACCAGCCCACGTGGTATGATGAACGTAAATACGCCCGCACATCGAAAATCGAGAGACTTCTGCCACTGGAACTGCTTAATTAGCCCACGCTGATTTTTGTACTCGCCTCCCCTCCCCTCTTCTCATTCTATATTGTAACTTAAATGTAATGTTCAATAAACCATATTACTTGCCTTAACTCTGAAACTTTACTTGAAATATCTGGCGTCTCAAATAGACGACAGGATTGAGAAAATGGCGCTGACCAAGAGGGGAAAAGCAAGACGAGATGTAAAAGCAAAACTTACGTAACTTTATATTATTTATTTATATATATATATATATATATATAAATAATATAAAACAGCGAAACTTACGTAATATGAATATCCCACAAATCCAACGATCGAGAGTATGCATAAAAACAAAAAAGCATTTAAAAAAAATATCCGCAGCGTAGAATAATAAGAGACATAGACCTTAAAAGTTGTACACAAACCTATGTAGCAATAGAAAACAGAGCTATAAGAGCTAAAAAGATTGGAAATATTTACCAAGTGTGCTCACACGGGCCTAAGCCCATTTGAATTCATCTAATTAAAAGAAAATCAAAATGGCTAGTTTTCTGTAGGTTGCATAACAAAAAGAGTCATTAACATCAACCTAGGGGCGCGACCATAAAGTAGGAAAAAAAAAAACGTGGTAATGAACCAAACATGGAGTAAAAAGCTCATAGATGATGCCAATACATAAAATCGAAAAAGGTGATGCCAGCATAGAAATTTAAGTGACAATAATGCAGCAAGAACCAAAGAGTTTAAAAAAGAGAGAGAGAGAGAGAGAGAAATTAAACAACCAGATGAAACTGTAGCCTCAGCAATGTAGTTAAAAAGAGAGAAATCAAAACTAAAGCAGTAACGGGGGGGGGGGGGAGAAAAGAATTGTAAAATACAAAAGAAACAAGTATAGCTAATCATTGAGCAAAAAGTACAGGTTTAAATAGCTAAAGAGTACAATAAGAACTATTAATGTAGAAAAATTAATAATAATAAAAAAATTAAAATGTGAGAAAAAAATTGCAATAGTAATATAAAAAGGCAATAATGTAAGTTATATGTATTTAATTATGGCCATTTTCAAGAAGCTAGTAAGGGACCGTCTTGAAAATGGATGAAATGTATGATTTTCAAAATTCCATTACTCGGTAAGTTTTTATCGTAATAAAATGAAACTTTTTGTGTTTACTTTGTTTTTGTGTACTGCATCTTTTCCTAAATATAAGTGATAAGACCTGGGGACCGTATAAAAAATTAATTTTAGTAATTTTTTTCTAAATGGGTTTTTTGGTTCGAAAAGCACGTAAAAACATTCTTTACCTTTTTAAAAACATTTTTCAAATTGGAAGTGCATATCTGAACCGAACGGTTCGAGAATTATCTATTGGGTCAAATTAAGGCTGGACACCCTGTATATATATATATATAATTATTATTATTATTATTATTATTATTTTCCTATGGGGTATGTCATTTTTGCAGTAATATTCTTTGTGTTTTGCTTATTAATTATATATACGCATGATGCATTTTATTATCTCTAAAATAAAGTTAATTTTATCTTTAATTAGAAGTGCTACAATCATATCCCAAACGGGAAACAACAGGATATGCAACCGGAAAACCAAAAATTGCGTTTTTCTCTCATTTTTCGTGATTTTTGCTCTGTGTTGATTCCTTCCAAATGTGATAACTGAAAATGTTATTATGACACAGTATGATATTTTGTAATGATTACTTTCATTAAAATACATTCTTAAGACAAATGCATGTAGTTTATTTCGGCATTATATTTATTTTAAAAAGTTAGAAAATTTTATGATTTTTCTTTGTACATTTCGTATTTTATTTTTTTCGAAATCATAAGAATTTTGAAAATCATAAAGATTTATTTAAAATTATTAAAGAAACTAAAGGGTATATTGAAAATGCGATTACAGTGTATCCATTCTGAGTTTTAAATCCTTATAAATAAAAATGAAATTCTGTTTGTTTGTTTGTTTGTTTGTTTGTTTGTTTGTTTGTGGATTTGATTCGTATACAAATCCACAAAAATGGACCTATCAGCCTGAAATTGGGCACAGATGTGTAAAATAATATAGAATAAAAGATAGTCCACTTTAAAACTTTGAAAGTCCACCCGTTCCCGGAATTTAAGAGATTTTTTATGTTCTCCACGCAAAAAGCTTTCCGTAATTGTAACCCCTGTAGTCAAAAAAGTGTGAAATAAGGATCGTTGTTGCCATGTGTGGCGATTTTGCCGAATAAAATGTTTTAAATTCTCAAAGTAAAAATAAAAGAATAATAATGATTTTTTTTTGTTAGATTATATTCGTAATGTTATTTTTTTTAAATTATAATATCGTGTGCATGGGAAATCGGAGCAGGAATGGAATGTTTTATACGCAAAACAATAAGAATTGAAGATTTCCGAGGCTAATATGTTAAAATTTTTTAGTTTGGCGAAAAAATAAAATGGCTCAAATGCCGAGAAAGTGAGTTCTAGCGGTTTACACTGTTTCCGGCTTGACGCAATTTACTGAGAGCTTAAGGAAACGGATTTTTGAAAACAAGTGCAAAGGTTTTATTAGAATACAGCGTTAAATTTTAATGATCCGTGCGGAAATAATGCAGTTATTAAGGGATTTCAAGCGATCTATCTTCAGCATTCTCGCCAATTGAGTGCATTGATTTTAGTTGGGGGAAATCCGCCAAATTTCAGAAAATTGAAATCTTCGCATTTAGTACATCGAGGTAACGATGAATGAAACATGTTATAGTTGATAATTTAAAAAATGAGGCTGTATTAAGGGATTCCACTTTTCAAAAAAATGCCTGGCGGTCGAACCATTTCCCATTTTGATTGCTGCTAAGTCAATGCTTCGAATGATTCCCTGAAAAAACTCTTGCAAAATGGCGTATGTTGGCACTTTGGTGAGGCTTAGATTTGAAACTGGATTTTATTTGAGACTGGTATCTATATTAATAAAACAATGTGTGTAAACTGTTTGTTTGCCTGTGTCTCGCGTAGCTCGCAAACGGGTGATCGTAGACCTACCAAATTTTGAACGGATATTCTCCATGACAGGTCCCGACACACCTCGAAGCGATTTTTTCAAAATTCGAACTATTTTAGGAAATATCGATAAAAACGTATCGCAAAAGGCTAATTTTTGCTTTCCGCCATTTCGTAATTGTAACCCCACAGTGCATTAAGCGACAATTAAGCTTATATAGGTTGCCACATTCGGCAATGCCACATTCGGCAGTTCATTAAATGATTCAGACTCTTGAAGTAAAATTAAAAGAATAACGATTTTTTTTATTTTGACTAGATTATTTGTAAGGTTGTTTTTAAATTAAAATATCGTGTGCATGTGAAATCAGAGCGGGAATGAAATGATTTATACTCAAAAGAAAAATAGAATTTGGAAATTTTCCGAAAATAAATGTGCAACTTTTTAATTGGGCGAAAAATAAAAGGGGTTGATGTCCGATTTTGTGGAGGATTCTAACGCTTGGCGCTATTTATCGTAATTTAATCGTCTGCTATTTGGGTTATGAATACACCTGCGTATAAGTTTTTGAAATTTTCATTCAGTTGGAATTGTGCATTTTTCTGAGCAGCTTTTCTGCATCTATTTCTAATATATTACATCCAGAAAAAAGGATGTTAGAAATATCAATTTTAATTTTGTTTAATCACACTCATGAATAATGATACACTTTCCAACTTAATAAAAGAAGGAACGAAAATAGGGAAGACCCATGGATTATAACTCTTTTTATATATAGCACTTTAGTGCGTATTTAAAATCTGAAAGTGTGTCAGATTTTCTATGATTCTAGCGCTTGGCGCAATTTAATGAGAGGGTATTTTTAAAAACAAGCGTAGGTAATCTTATAAATAAAAATCAAATTCTGTTTGTCAATTTGTTAATTTGGGTAGTATACAATTCCACAAAAATGGACCTGTCAGCCTGAAATTTTACACAGATATATGTAAAATAATATAGAATAAATGATAGTCCACTTTAAAACTTTGAAAGTCCATCCGTTCCCGGAATTTAAGAGATTTTTAATGTTCTCCACGCAGAAAGCTTTATGTAATTGTAACCCCTGTAGTGAAAAAAGTGTGTGAAATAAGCATCTTGGTTGCCATGTGTGGCGATTTTGCCGAATAAAATGTTTTAAATTCTTAAAGTGAAAAGAAAAGAATAATAATGATTTTTTTAGTTTATATTTGTAAGGTTATTTTTTTAATTATAATATCGTGTGCGCATAAGAAATGAGAACAGGAATGAAATGTTTTATACGCAAAACAATGAGGATCGAAGATTTCCGAGACTAATATGTAAATTTTTTTAGTTTGGCGAAAAATAAAATGGCTGATAGGCCGATTTTTAGAAAGTGAGTTCTAGCGGTTTGCACAGTTTTAGGCTTTTTGGCGCAATTTACTGAGAGCTTAAGGGAATAGCATTTTTGAAAACAAGTGTATAGGTTTTCTTAGAATACAGCATTAAATTTTAACTATCCGTGCAGAAATAATGCAGTTATTAGGGCATTTCAAGCGATGTAGCTTCAGAATTCTCGCCAATTGAGTACATTGATTTAACTTGGGGGAAATCCGCCAAATTTCAGAAAATTGAAATCTTCGCATTTAGTACATCGAGGTAACGATGAATAAAACATGTTATAGTTGATAATTTAAAAAATGAGGCTGTATTAAGGGATTCCACTTTTCAAAAAAATGCCTGGCGGTCGAACCATTTCCCATTTTGATTGCTGCTAAGTCAATGCTTCGAATGATTCCCTGAAAAAACTCTTGCAAAATGGCGTATGCTGGCACTTTGGCGAGGCTTAGATTTGAAACTGGATTTTACTTGAGACTGGTATATATAATAAGACTGGTTATAGATAAAAATGAATGTTGGTATGTGTGTAGGAGGTTGAAAAACTCAGCACCGTTTCACCGATCACCATGAAATTTGGTTCACCTAAGTCTTTTATCATGGAGAAGGTTTTTATGCTATCCGTTTTCCTCTAACTTGCCACTAGCTGGCGCAGCAGAACGTCGAATTCTATTCCGTTTAGCCGTTTGCTATGCGAATATCGTCCAACCAATTTCTATGAAATTTGGTACACGCGGATATTAGAACACGGAGAATATTTTTCACTATCCATTTGCTGTAACTTACCGCTAAATAGCGCTGCAACGCATCAACTTCTATACCGTACGACCGATCGGCATAACATTTTTTATACTTACACATTTGAGCACGAAGAATATATTCTAACTGTGTTACTTTTGATGTTACTCACCACTAGGTGGCACTGCAATGCATTATTATTTTAACTCGCCACTAGATGACGCTGCAGCAGGCCAAATTTTTGACCATTCAAACGGTGGCTATGAAAATCAGTACTCATAGCTATTTGAACAATGAGAATATTTTGGCGTTATCCATTTTCCTATAACTCGCCACATGACGGCGCTGTAGCAAATCATTACTTTAATTAACCACTAGATGGCCCTGAAGTGTATCACTTCTTGACTGTGCGAATGATCGCCATGTAAATAGGTATACATAGATATTTGAACACGGGGAAGAGTTTGGCACGATCCATTTTCCTATAACTTGACACTAGATGTCGCGTCAACACATGAACTTCAGGACTATTCAGCCGATCGTAATGAAAATTCGTATGCATCGATATCTTAATGCGAAGAATATTTTCGCCGTATCCGTTTTGCTAAAACTCGCCACTAGATTGCGCTACGCCGCATCGCCTTCTGCACCATAAAACGATTGCCTTGAAATTCAGTATGCATGATTATTGAACACAATATAACGCGATATCCATTTTGCTATATCTCTTTATTACAATAAATAGTAATCACAACAAATATTAATCTCAAAAAGTCGATTCATTCCCGTGCGAAGAACGGGTACTTCAGCTAGTAAATAAATAAAAGTTGTTAGGGACAGATAACTTAAGTTTTCCTGTTCTTCTCTTTGGCAAATCTTTGCAAGCGTTTGAAAAGAAAAATAAAGCTTTCAAACTTCCCAATTCTAATAACGCTGTACAAGCCTAAAGAAACGTCTAAACATTGAGAGATTTATAGAACCACTTTTTAATGGGCAATGTTTAGGTTTTTTATTGTTGTTACCTTGATTTTTATTCGTCTTTGTTGAGATTTATTTTTAAAAACCTTCCTTCAATTTTGAAATGTTTCCTAAAAATTTTTTTACAAATTAATTTTTGAAAGGGTAAAGAAATAACATCCTTTAACATTAAAATCCAAATTTCATTCAGAAGCACTGCTTTCTTTTTCTTTTTAATTTCCGAACATGTACCATGTAAAAAAAGTATTGTAATCATGGAAAAATTCGACTTTGAGATTTTGATGTATTTACGCGTTTTGAGGACTTCTGAATTCATTTATGCTATTTCTACAGTGATGTGTGAGTGTGTGAGTGAGTAAACAAGATAGCTCCTAAACGGTGCAATTGATAGAGTTTAAATTTGGTATATAATCTATATTGTAGACCTAGACCACTCTCGCACGAACGATATTGATTTTGGTGTGTATAGAACGCATAATCTTTTTACAGGGCTACAAAAAAGAATTCCTTTTCATTATAGCCTGTGGACGGAAATTCTTGAAAGTGTGCTCGCGTCTAAATGGCGCATTCGACTCAGCGCAAATTGCGTTTGCATATTATAGGTTTGTATATCGCATGACCTGCATAGATTTTGGTATGAGCGCAGCTCATAGCTTTATCACAAGGTTGCCCCAAAAAATCTTATACATGGATTTATGGACGCGAATCACTTAAAGTGTGTTAGTATCTAAATGGAGCATTCGAATAAGTTAAAATTTGGTATGTATATTGTAGGTCAACATCACACAACCGGCATAGATTTTGGTGTATAGGGCTTATAGTTTCAGTGTATAGGAAGAGTGGACCTTTTGTACACTTGAAACGATCGTACTGTGGTACATTTTATTTGTGTTATTTTGCAAAGTTCTTGATTAACGTTTAAGCACCAGTTTTTTCAATGCACTTTATTAAATACCGATAATTTGGCTTATTTAAGGGTAATCAACCTGACGAACGATCGTTGTCACAGGACTTTTGAACAGCTTTAACCCTCTGATGACCATGGTAGCAAATATGCTACCATCCTTTAAACGCTATATTTTTACAGGAAAAATGTTTGAAATGTAATTTTGAAGTCATAAAAGCATTAACTGTACCTTTAATTAATAACAGTAGTAGTTTGGGTCCACAGATGCCAGCATTAATGGATGAAAAATATTAAAATATTTTAGAAGTAATATATGTTTATAATTTTTTTTCTACTTGCAACATGTTCTAGTATCAAGTTCTTCTACTACTTGAATATTTATTATGAAGAGAAATTAATAATTGCCATTTATAATATAAGAAAAGATATGCCTTTTCACTAGATACGAATAATTTTTTAAAAAATTTCATTTACAATATTAAGCATAGTTTTAAAAAATCACAGTGCTACCACTGTGAAAAAACATACAAAAAATAACTTTTTTCCACACTTTTTTATTATATTTACGTTATATGATTTGATATATACAGCTTTGTTTATTGACCTAAAGAAACGTCAAAAGTTTGAGAAACTTTGCGAAAGAAGGAATATAAACAGTATAGAGCAAAAAGAAGGAGTCACTTTTTAATTTTATCTTATCTTGCATATTTCTTAGTTTAAAAGAGTGCTACTAAAACTAGACTAATCTTCCATGCATTTTATCTCGGGCTTGTATCCATGCATTTTGCCATCCCTGTCTTGTCTGCGGAACTTGGTTCTCAATTTTAAGATCAACATTTTTAACCCTTTGAGTGGCAACCCTTTCCCAATGCTGAAAAAAGGGCAGCCGTTGCCATCGCTCGACTTAACTACCAGCAAGATGGCGGACGATCGAAACGTTCATCGCGTGCCACAGATCTAGAGACCCTTTTTTTGACGCACAGCCAGCTGTCGAATCGAAATTTATGCTAAATTCGCCTACTAAAACTGCTTAACAATCTTCATCAGGCATAGTCTGATTATACTTCATCTTTGTAAATACTGTTTGGAATGTGCATCATAATGGCAGCTGGCTGTGCCGGCACAGCCAGCTGCGTCAAAAAAGGGTCTCTAGATCTGTGGCACGCGATGAACGTTTAGATCGTCCGCCATCTTGCTGGTAGTTAAGTCGAGCGATGGCAACGGCTGCCCTTTTTTCAGCATTGGGCAATCTATCATGCTGTTCTCGCATTCTTCCATTTTTCAGCAGATGTCAGTGCTGTTAAAAATAATCGTGACAACTCTTGTACGGGAAATGACGTACTGAAAAGTAAAGGATTCCCGTGGAGCTATGTCACCCACAATTATTTTTATAGAAATCAAGTCTATTCTTCGTGACTGGCAACAGTCAAAACGTCAGAGTTTGGTGTTTCCAGAGCGGGAACACTGCGCGTTGCGTTAAAAGGTTAAGTAAAATATCGCAATTTGCCTCACATCTCTAGCAGCATTAGCTGGCAATTCTCAACTTTCGTAAGCTTCAAGTGGACAAGCTATAGTATATTAGTCTAAACGAGTGATGGAGAATCTTATGAGCTCGTTCTGTCGATATTCGGAAAATTTATCTTAACTTTGGTGCTGTGACCGACCTTTTACAGCTCTGGTTGTTTGAAATCACGGTTCTTCATAAACCAAAATGTTGTGAAGGAGGTTTCGAGTTCCTTAAGTTTGTTGCCGCAATACAACATATTTTATATGTATGTGAGTTCAAGGCTTGGTCCTGAAACCCTCTCTTAGCAACACCGCACTAGAGATAATAAGTTCCGACTGCGTTCTGATGTTACAGATGGCCGGCCGATGAGCTGTCGGCAATAGGTCTAATTAACTCTTGTGTGCAAATAATGACCGTACAGTAACAAATGAAACTCTTAACATAGCATAAAATCTACAGCGCATCGACCGAACCTCTGTGACGTCAGAACGCAGACCGAAGGTACTATCTCTAGTGTGGTGTTTTCCCTAGTAATTTTGATAACTTTACGCTTATATAAACTGTGACGCAAAAATGACGACAGAAACAAACAGATTTCGCACAGTGTTCCTGTAATCGTATTTTAAATTTTAAAGTTAAACTGAACCAATACGCATTAATTTTTTTATTCGTCATCATCATCATCATCATTCCCAGCGATTTCGATGATTCGGCTTTTAGGTATCCAGCGTATTCAGTGATGCAGAGCCTGATTCTTCTCAGGCTAACAAGCATCAGGCTACGGATCCGAAATTTTAGGGGCCTTTTCAATGACAAAAACAATATATAACAACTTAATAACATTTTATAGAGATTATAACTTAGGCCATTACAGTAGACATAGGATGTGTTCATGGGCACCGGCAGAATATTTCCCGGGGGGGGGGTAAATACTAGTTCAACGTATGGTTACCATGTTGGAAAGATAAAAAAAGCAAGGGAAAACACTGCATACAATAATTCAGGGGGGGGGGCATTGCCCCCTTGCCCTATGCGTCCGGCGGCCATGGATGTGCTATATGCACAGAAATATAACGCTTGTCGCACGTCGCAAGATCAGAGCGGGATTAAGCGTTACAGTGAGCCAGTCGTACGCAGTAAAATTTTTGATGCCTCCTTCTACAAATGCTGTCTAAGCTGGAAGGCCCTATGGGAATTTTTTTTCAAAAGCCTGGAAAAAAATTCTCATAGGCTTCTGTTTCAACGTAAACATGAAACTGGACATAATTTCGGAATTGTTATCCTGAGTTTATATACATGCGATGAAAATTTTTCCTATTTCGGTAAAATGCTGAACAACCTTAAAACACACATGAACCATTTATTTCAGCTTTGACAACAGATAAGTAGCAACATTTTTAGTAAAGCATTTTTCAAAATTATTGCTGTTATTAAAAAAGTTCAGTAGCTTTATGCTAAAAATTATCTTTCAAATTCTATATAATTCTATAAATAAAATGAAATTTAAAGCAGCGCTAGAAGTTCAATGGATTCTAAAGTTTCCCACTTATGGAAACCCTGATAGGAGGGAAGGAAGAGCTTTTTTGTAAAATTGCTCTTTTTTATGATGTTCAAATGAAATACTAAAAGGAAAGAGAGTGGGAGGGAAGCTTTTCTGATATGTAATAGTACTTTTAATTGATGTTCGAAGGTTCAAAAAAATACTAATATTCAAATGGTAGAACTGACATTTTTGACATCTAAATCATTCTAGAACTATGCATTAAAAATTTACTAACTTACTAGAACTACTTAAGTTTTTTGCTTTTCAATTACAGATCTATAAATGAAATTCGTAACACATTCTGAAAAATTCACGGGCGCACTTTAGCTGAACACGGGCTCACTCTAGCTCGCCCGGGACCGGGGCGGCTCCCCGTCTGCTCCCACCTCTCGTAAGTCCTGTCAAGAAAAGGACAGTTCCCGACATCAAATTGCGTATGCATGTGGATTCATTCGAATAGCTTTTAAATGAAATACTTGTTATTCAGGAATGTTCACATTAACAGTGTTTGGTTGTATAGGTTCCCAACCTTTTTACCAAACGGACAGGTCAACGTTTGATAATTTTACCGCGGCCCACTGAGTGGGGGAGAGGACGTTGCTTGTTTATATTTTATATTGTTTTGATTTAATAATTTCAATTTAATTGTATTTAAACATGCCTTCAAAATAAAATACAGTTACACAAAAAAAGTGAATGTAAAGTGATTTAACATTTTACTTCACTATAACGCTAAATCAGTGAGAATCCTGAGCTTGTTTCTTTGCAACATCTGGGAGTAATAGGAAATAATGACACCCAAATGTAATGCTTACATTCAGTTTATTCCAGTGTTTTGTTTTGGTTGTTGTCACTACAGAAAACCCCCGCTTCTCACACAGATAAATTGTTGGAAATTTCAATTTTACTTGCCTGCAATTGATTGATAATGGACTTATCATAGTTTTGAAGTGTTTAATAAAACAAATTTAAAACAGCTGCTAGATTTCTCATGTTAAAAAAGTATAAATTAGCATAAAACCGAGAGAAACACACCACAGTAAATAAAATGGATATAATATAATTTCCCTTTGGCAGCCCGGTACCATCTGATCACCGGACCGGTACCGGTCAGCAGACCGGGGGTTGAGGACCGCAGGTATAAAGGATCTTTGAAAAAAGTCAATTCCAAGCCCCCTCTCCCCGCAATGTTTAGGCGGGCACTGTATAGATGTAGATTTTGCAACATTCTACAGTTAAAAAGGAACATAAAGATTGATAACAAGAAGGCACTTACTTCGTCTTTGGTTGAATAGCGGCGTATAGCCTACGAACAATACCGACAAACCTGCTGTGGATTGCTGTACATCCGTTCACTCAAAGAATGAAATTACGATAGTGTAAGTCAGAAGATTCCCGAGTTCGGATGTTTTCTTTTTTCTCCCTCTGAGAATAAGTTTTCTTTCAAGGCTGCTCAGTTCTGAAATATGTTTCGCCTCACGTCAGAGATCCTCCCAAGATTATTTGACTTGTTTGAGGAAAAACGCTTCCCGACCTTTTGACACCCGACTCGACTAAGATTTTTCCCCGGCTTGCATCGCGCGAACAGATATTTTTCTGGTTATCACACAGAGCTTATTACGGATGCTCTATTCGCAGCGACGGAAACACGTAATTAAGTTTTGTTTTGTTGATTGTCATTTAGGAGGAATATTAATTTGCGGGCACGTTATCTGGTGATTGACTGGTTATGCATAACGGATGTCGTCGGGGGCTTTTTTTTAATTTTTTTAAATAGTTTGATCTATTTGTTATTACAAACTCTGCGTCATCGAATTTCCTACGATTGCATTTTGCATTTAAACCCTTTGAAGCATTAGAATTTTCACATTGATACAGAAGACCAACTGGATAGACTGGCCAGCAAAGAAAAAGTGTAGCCATTGCCATCGATCCATTTAACTACCAACAGCATGGCGGTCGATAGAATCGCCCATCTCTCCACAGAGCTAAAGAAGTTTTCTGATAAAGCTGAATGCGTGGCCGCGCGGCAGAGGGTTAACCCTTTAACGCGCAGTGTTCCCGCTCTGGGAACACCTAACTATGGCGTTTTGACTGTTGCCAGTCACGAAGAATAGATTTGATTTCTATAAAAATAGTTGCGGGTGACATAGCTCCACGAGAATCCTCTACTTTTTAGCACGTCATTTCCCGTAAAAAGATTACTTTTAACAGCACTGACATCTGCTGAAAAATGGAAGAATGCGAGAACAGCTGGATAGATTGCCCAATACTGAGCCGCTGCCATCGCTCGACTTAACTACCAGCAAGATGGCGGACGATCGAAACGTTCATCGCGTGCCACAGATATAGATACCCCTTTTTTTGGCGACAGCTGGCTGTGCGCGGGCACAGCCAGCTGTCGCCAAAAAAAGGGGTCTCTATATCTGTGGCACGCGATGAACGTTTCGATCGTCCGCCATCTTGCTGGTAGTTAAGTCGAGCGATGGCAACGGCTGCTCTTTTTTTCAGCATTGGGAAAGGGTTGCGCCTCAATGGGTTAACAGTTCCATGCAGTACTTCAATGCATACCCTGATCAATTCCGTGGCCAGCCTGCTTCTGGTACATGGCAAGATGCAATGCATTCTCATCACTCACATTCGTGTGGAGCGTTTCGTCGTGACTTTTCGCGTGTCACCCTGAGTCACGGATCATCTTCCTGCGAAGCTTCTGACATATTTTTGTAGTATTTAACTCAGCAAAAGAGTTTTAAAAATGCTAAAGTATTCCAAAGCAGTAGATTTTATCCCAAAACTGTTTCCACCCTGGGTATTTTCGGGTCCTCCTATTAAACCCAGAGCCATAGCTAAAGCCATGACGCCCTTGGCAGGATTTCCCCAAAGACTTCTTACAGTCAGTTATATTTATTTACTTGCCAGGAGAGGACAGCTCGCGTCACTGAATGTGTCGCTTAGAGCTACATAACGTCCTTCCCGGAATTTCACGCCAAAACCTCATCAGAAAGTGGGGGGACTTCTGAATATTGGCACCCCTCGGAAACTGCTCGCAACCGCCGAGAGGACTTTCGGAACCACGGATTTAACGTGCACGTACACCGCAGTGTACGTGCGGGTGGTGGTACGCCGGCATCGAACCCACAACCTTCCGGTTTACACCGAAAGGTGTAAACTGAACGTAACCGGTGTAAACCGGCGTTGGACTCATAAGTCCAACGCCTTAACCACTGGGCTACCAATGCCGAAGTTAGTTATATTGGAAAAGTCTGTAAAGTGCGCACACCTACCCCTGGCCAGCCAGCTACGGCAGTGATTATATCAATCCTGACTACGGGCCTGCATTGATTGATGTCAGTATAACCTGCTATCGGTAGGGAAAATGAGACAATTATTCAGGGTTTACAGATTTTAGTGGCTCAAAAAAAAATTTATAACTTTTAAGATTTTACAATAAAATTACACAAGAAAAAAATTATCAAAAGTTATATTATTTTTTGATTATGTAGTATGGAACAATGAAAATAATCCAAATTTACACTATTATAAACTAAATTTAACTAGTAAGATTTTTTTAATTCTTTGAAATGCTCAGAAGTCGATAGAGCATTTTGATGACGTTTCACTGACATCATATTTCGTTTATTTCAGATTACCTAGAAAAAATATTTGTGCTCGGAAGAAAATTTGCGGTCGATTGCTGAAATTAGGAAAATTCTGAAAAACTCTTAACAATTTTATACATGTAAAGGAGTGCTTTTTTATTTTTTATTTTTCCACATAAAGTCATACTTTGTGCATTTATGTCTACTCATTCGTTTTCATAGGTTAGAGGAAATCGTAACCAGAAATAATTATCGGCAAGGCCCAAATGGTGTAAAAAAAAGAAAAAAGAAAAGCAGAACTGCTTTAAAAAATTGTTTACTATTATATTATAATCAAAAATCCAAAATTTTAGGGGAGAATGGCACCCTTGCAGGGGCCCATCTTCTATCTATACGTCCCCCAAGGATTGGGCCAGCCAGGTTTTGGACATAATTACTTTACGATTAGATATAAGCTATTATCATTATTAAAGGATATTTATTTAGATATAATAAGAACTGACTGACAAAAAAAATTGTTAAAAGTGTTGTGTTAGATGTTTGGGGTATTATGGCAACGCTACGCTTGGGCGATTTGCCAAGGATGGGGGTGCCTTAGAGGGATTTTCTAAGGGGTTCTAATGCGTATTCACGTTACATCATGCACGTAGGAGAAAACCTACCAAAACTCTTGACCGTTAGATCGACAGCCGCGCGATGGGACATGAACCCTTCACACTTCGGCCGTCTACCATTTTCAGTGACATAAACACTGTGCCATGGTGAGACTATTTTTGTGTTAGAATACAAACCTAGAGCATACGGAAACAGCAGAAGACCTGTACTCCGATGGATTGACCAATGGAGCTGGAACAGGCTCATAGCCTAATCCTTGACCTATATGATGATGATTACACGTAACATGCAATGTGATCTCTTCTCATTTAATAAGTTGGATTCGTTCATAGAGATGAACGACTTCAGAATTATTTTGATATCATATATGGCTTTGATAAGTTAGGCTTAGTGGATTTTTTTTTTCCTGCCTCCCTATTGCCCCCATCTTTTTATTCTTACTATATATAATTTATATTATTTTTCAGAAGGAGTCTAAAAGTATTTTAGGCGGCCTTAATCCTCTCTTCATTACACCCATGATCATAATTAGGCCCTGAAGTTGGTAGACGTCTGAAGTATGAAGGTCCCAATTTTGGGTTTACCACGCAGCTGCTGATCAAAGAGTCTGGAGTTTTGGTCGGTTTTCTCCAGATGTAACGTGAATACGGTTTGGAACTCCTTTAAAAGTCCTCCGATCTAGAATCCCCTCCCCAGTAGGCAGATGTCCCCCGTGTAAGTTTGACATAACACAAAACAATTTCTCGCCAAACAAAAAAAGTATTATTCACATTAAAACAATTGAAATAACGCATCTAACTCACATTTGAAATTAAGAACTCGTGTACACACGGTATTTTTTTTAGCGTAAATTACAGGCATGTGTACACCGTTATGCCACGTAAGCAGGGTGCTACTACACAGAAACCAGCAAATACTTCAAGCCAGCACTGAAGTCAGCAATTTTCTTTTGAGGGAGGATGACTGGAGCTCCCTAGCCCCTAGCCCGATTATGTCACTGCTGGGGGTGCCATTTTCTGTGCCCCCACTTATAATTTTTTTCTTAAGATCCGGTTCTATATACAATAAACGATTAAATCTTACTCGAGTGAAACTCTTGTCTGTCATATGCAAATATTAGGGAAAATCATAACCACAAGCTTTTCTACTGACAACGCCTGGCATATTTTCAGAACAGAAACAATATTCTTACAGCCTTTGATGTATAACACTAAACTTTCACCATGACATCAAGTGGGCGTATGAAACGCCAATCACCGTGAGATTATTGTGAGAGAGATCAACTAATTATTACATTGACGTGTGCTCACCGTCACCGTAATGAAAAGAGAAAGATATTTCAGCCTTATAAAGTAAAATTCTCTTAAAGTAATGAGAGAGAAATTTTTGCATTTTCACATAGGTTTTTCCTGAGTTGTATAGGTGTTTAACGTTAAAAACTAGAGGGAAAAGTTGCCTATTCGGATAGTGGCAGGGCCCGATTATGACCATCAGGGACCTTGAGCATTGATGAATTTTGAGGCCCCTATCTATGAAATTTGTTTTGATTTTCATAAAATTTTGGGGATCCTTTCGAGCGGGTGGGGGTGGGGGGGTGGGCAAAGTCCCGATTTGCCCATGCGATAATAAAGCCCTGATAGTAGCCATCTTTTTGAAGTTAAAAAACGGTACACTCACGCAAAGCGCGGGGGGGGGAGATTTAAATTTACGAAAATAGGGGTTTAAATTTCGAATTAATTTTTTCTGCAAATCTATTCTCAGCTGACAATAACATTGCAGTGCGATATATCGCATCGACTCATATTTACTTGCAGATTTCATGTTTCGTGGTCTTTTGCGAATTATTAAAAAAAAAAAAAAAAAAATCAGGTATTTAAGGGCCAAATATATATATTGAATAAATATTGAGTCAACAAGCTCGAGCCACCTTCTCACTCTAACGTTGTAAGCGACTGACTCTCGTCACATATTACTTAAAATAGAGATTTGCGTTTTTCTAACGTTTTGATTTAACTAGTTAAATGTTTAATAAGCTGCATAAAGCGCACGAGATTTTCAAGGTCTTGATGCAACCTGTTATTTGAAATGTGCCATTTCAGAGAAAGTCGACAAAAGCAGACGTGGTGAAGCAAGACTTGTTGTTTTATGAGACACGTACAAATTGAAAAAATCATGACAGTGGTTTAATTTTAACCTTGATAGATCATTTTGATGATTTGAGGGGTGGTCAAAAGATGTAGGCTTTGAAAATAACCTTTAAATGACATTTCTGTTATAACTGAAATAAAAATATTGTGATCTCCAAATACTTTTAAGATTTAACAAATTCTAAAAGCTGAACACATAGACGCTGTAAGAGTTTTCTACTTTCAGTGTCTAAAGACAATCTAAATTTAAATCTAACGGTAAGCAAGTTCTAATAATATAACCTGTAAGTAAGCAAAAATTAGAGAATAATTTTTTTTATGAGAGGGAGGAGGTTTTATTGAGAATGAAGGTTAACCCTTTAACGCGCAGTGTTCCCGCTCTGGGAACACCAAACTCCGACGTTTTGACTCTTGCCAGTCATGAAGAATAGGTTTGATTTCTATAAAAATAGTTGTGGGTGACATAGCTCCACAAGAATCCTTTACTTTTTAGCACGTCATTTCCCGTCAAAAAATGTTCACGATTATTTTTTAACAGCACTGACATCTGCTGAAAAATTGAAGAATGCGAGAACAGCATGATAGATTGCCCAATGCTGAAAAAAGGACAGCCGTTGCCATCGCTCGACTTAACTACGGACGATCGAAACGTTCATCGCGTGCCACAGATCTAGAGACCCTTTTTTGACTCAGCTGGCTGTGCCGCACAGCCAGCTGTCGTCAAAAAAGGTTCTCTAGATCTGTGGCACGCGATGAACGCTTCGATCGTCCGCCATCTTGCTAGTAGTTAAGTCGAGCGATGGCAACGGCTGCCCTTTTTTCAGCATTGGGAAAGGGTTGCGCCTCAAAGGGTTAACGAACGGTCGTCAGTGCAGAAGGATTTTTTTAGACTGGCGACCGTTCGCTTATGACTAAAGCCAACGATCTTAAAAACAATGTTATTTTCCTCCCACTGGAAGGCATAGCAAACTTAAATTTTTCTGTTAACACAATGGAACTTTGTAGAATGTTGACACAATTTTAAGAAGTTCTTTACTTTCATGAGCATAATGCTCATCATGCGAGGCCCTGTGTTAAAAGACTCCTAGGTTGTGCAGAGTATTGGGAAATTAGGTTCTCGTATATTGCTGGTGTCAGGCATGGCGCTGCGAACGCCTAGTTTTACTCCTCTAGGACGCTTTTTTTTTTAATTATGCTCAGAAGAGAAGGTGCAGATCGGACCACACGGGTGCCGATGTTACGCAATACATTAAATAAGCAACCAACGTTAAGTTTTTCTAAAGAGAATCTTGTAACTATTATGTAAATAAGTTTGTCCGTGTAAATAAATTATATTAGTGCTTAAAAAGGAGTTACGTTAAGCCACCTACAACACAATTTCAAGACTTAAAGAACCCCGCATGACAGCTGGTATGCAATATACTTGGAATTGTCAATGCATAATCAATAGATGCAGTGAATAAGGGGGGGGGGATAAGGAAGAGAATACGGGTTAACAATTTTTGTGAAGGGGTAGAAAATTTCTAATCAGCCGTACTTACAGATGAGGAAGATTTTGTTGATTTCGAGAAGTCTGGCTCAAGCATATATTATCTGACCACAGAGAGTCATTAAAAAACCCAAGCAGAGAAGCAACAAATGGCCAGAGATCTCTGATCGCGTGTTTTTGTGATTATGGGAAGCGAATACTTTAGAGCAAATAAGACAAGTATTATGTTCTTTTTAAATGAGAGGATAAATTCAGAAAATTATCCTCTCTTCTCCCCGCTCACACTTCCCCAGTAAGTTATGACGCCAACGTTTACGGCAAATTACAAAATGTATAAAATGAAGTTAGCAAAACTCATTAAAATTTACAGAATCTGAAAAAAAAAAAACTAAATGGACCCGTTTAATAGAAAACAGCTTTTATTTTCATTCATGAAATGTTAAAACAGACGTATAGAACCAGCGAGAGTTATTTCACAAATCAACAAGTTTGTGAGCGAGAAGTTTAAAAATTTAAGATTAACATGATCTTAAAAAATATTTGCGCAACACAATATTTTCTCGACATCGCTAAAAACAACTCATTGGCTAATAACCAGTGGCGCATTAATTGTGAACTCCAAGTAGTCCAGGAAGCCATCGTTGTTTGTATCGTGCACATCCAAGAGCAAGTCAACCGATCTCGCTAGTGTATCATCGGAATAAACGCTGGCTTCTTCTAAATAGTCATCATAGTCATCGTCTTGACTCATTTCGTCGTAGAAGTGAATGACAGATTGGACGAGTTCAGAGCCATCCAGCAAGTTGTCGCCATTTTCATCATGCATCCGAAAGAAGTAGAACCGGAACTTCCTGTCGTCGATCTTTTCCGCGGATTCACTGCCAATCATGCTGGCAACGTGGTGAACGACATCTTTCCTTTCGATTTTGTTTTCCATCAAAGCAGAGTTCTTTATAATGACGTTCTGAACCAGTGGCGGACTGCAGGTGCTAATAACTAGAAAGAGCAGCATATAATGATTATGTCCGAAATGGTTCATCGTCATATTAAAATAAAATTGTTAGCAAGGCGTTCTTGCTGTTGTATCTAAGGCCACCACAAATGACGGTGTTGTCAATAACTTACTTAGATTTCTGATGCCTTTATAGTTAAAAACTTCACGTGACTAAAAGCTTAATCACGATGCCAGGTTTGAGGGATTGGTGTCGTAGTGCCACCTAACGGTGAAGGGACTTGAGACAGAAAAGCATCGTTCCATCAACCCCCAAAAGCTGTAGTGTGATGAGGAGAGGGTTACATATTCTCCAATTGTGCTCAGCATGTGAAATCTCTTGTAAAATGAGCAACTTAGGAATCCGAGTTGCTAAAGTATGGCATCATGAACAAGTCCTGAAGATCGAGCCTGTTTGCTTGCTTCAGTCAATTCCCCGAGTAATTTAAAAAAATTAAAGAATAAGGAAGGGAGCCGGTGGTAGCGAGATTTACTTCGTCCTTCTTGTCGTTAATCGCTTGTACCCACGGTCTTGGGTTCGATTCCCGTTAGCCCTTGGATATTTGTGTATGTCCAAATATTGTGCTGGAAAATGGTACTTTGCAACAAAATGAAATTGTAATCAGGAACTACTGACATGAAGGCTATAAGAGACATAGATAATGATAAACTCCCTTTCTCAAATCAAATATCACAAGGAACAAACAGCTCTGTGCAGCTTGCTGCTCTGTGTAGCTTGCTGAATCGTTTGGTTAGCTAGCAATCATGAAGAAATCTTATCTCGCATCACCAGAAGAGTTCAGTCGTCTGTAAATGAGGATACATATGTATACCGGACAAAGAATACGTTTATAAATTTTATTGAGACTAGCGATCAGTAGTCATCGTGTAGTAAGCACAGCTTCCCGTATAGATCGATTAAAATTCTATTCCCCATAGAAAACGACCGCTGCCGAAGACGGTTTGCAAAATCGATTCCGTATGTTTGCAAACGATTAGCTTTTCTCTATTTCTCAAGGATACATGTTGATTTTTGAAGATTCATTAATTTTTCCCAATCTTTAGAAACTTGACTCGATGGAATGCTCAATGTATATATGTAATATATGCAAACTCAAATGTACAGACCTAAGGATGGAATAGTGGATAATGAATGAGTGGAC
>JAWZYV010013055.1:122500-152500 GCA_038373885.1 Cheiracanthium punctorium
GATCAATCTGATCTTGGGGAATATTACACCACTCATCAAGCAATGCACTCCGAAGTTCCGGTAGACAGATGGGAGGGGGTTGACGGGCTGCAATTCGTCGGCCAAGCATATCCATAGTAGCCAAGCATATTGTTATGACGTCGAGCAGACCCTTCTCCGTGCGATGGCGCCATACGTCAGAAGTTGTTTGTTTTCAGTTCGAGAAGGCGCAGAGACAGCGACGGTGTTGAAGAATGCATGGAGATGTACCGCGAGTTTAAAACGGACTCTTGTGGATGTAGCACACACCTAACACCGCGAATATAATGTAATGTGAATGTAACCCTGTGTTTTTATGGATGTGTTTGTGACAGTGAAATAAATCGTCCTGTTCGTCCTATAATTGTGTCCCCATCTGTTTTTTGCACGCTACCGTACAATATCCATAATAGTGATCGCCGTCACAGGCCAGAGGCCTGTGACGGCGATCAGAACTCAGAGGCCTGAGAACTCAGAGACCTGTCAGATCAGAACTCAGAGGCCTGTGCAGGATGTTGTATGGGTCATAATGTGACGAAATTTTGAAAACAGAAACTTCAGATCACGCGCTCGTGATTTATTAAAAAAAATATTAGTACAAGAAGTTGCCGATAGGTGGCGCTGTAACTCTAGTAATTTGCATATTGCACCAACGTGATTTGCAGAAATAAAGCTTATATCCAAAAGATCCCAAAGCGCCATATATCCAAAAGACGAGCCTTACAAAAGTGGAAGACAACACATGCTCTATTGGATTCAAGTCCGGTGAGTATGCTGGCCAATGCATACGGGTGATATCCTCCGATTGAAGGCATTCGTCTACAATGTTTGCACGGTGAGGACGGGCGTTGTCATCCATAAACACAAATTCAGCACCCATGGCGCCCCGAAACAAACGTACATGTTGTTCCAGAATGACATCCCGATAGATGTGGCCTGTCATCGTTACACTCTGAACATGCAGGTCAGTTCTGGAACCAAGAATAATTTCTCCCCAAACGAGCCATCCTGCACCACCGTAACGGTGTCTTTCAATGGTGTTCTCTTGGTGGTAACGGGTACCTGGCGCTCTCCAGATGACTGTCCGGCGAGAATCAGACTCCAAACTAAACCTGGACTCGTCGGAAAACATCACACAAGACCACTGTTGCGGTGTCCACAATGCATACTCTCTACTCCAGGTTAATCGCAGGCGACAGTGAGTTGCGGTAAGTGGAACACATCTGACAGGCCTACGAGCATATAGACCAATGTGCCCTAAGCGTCTGTACACGGTCTGCCTTGAAACTGTCGTACCGGTAGCTGAAGAGAGCTGACGAGACAGGTCTGTTGCTGTACTCCGTCTGTTTCTTTTGGCAGTAACTGCCAAATAGCGGTCCTCATTCGGCGTTGTAACTCGGGGGCGACCTGTGCTGTAACGTCTACTCACATTACCATCATCTTGGAATCGTTGCCAAAGCCTGGAGATGACACTCTGGGCGATTCCAAGTTCCTCGGATACTTCCAGCTGGGTACGTCCACATTCCAGTCGTCCGATAATTCTGCCACGTAAAACATCATCCAAATGCCTCCTTTGTGCCATAACTATGTGGTTTTTGCACTGAAAGGCTTTCACAGCGCTTGTGAACAATTTTACTTCTTTGCCACCATTCCTTATATACCCCTCTCTTACACTCTCGTCATTGTGACGTACCATCCACGCCATCTGGTGATTTCCTGTAATTTGCATATTCTTCTTCAAGATGTGTGTGATCATTCCACAGGTGAAATTTTTATTTTAGAGATCAATTTCTGTGTGATTCTGAATTATCCTTAATTTATCGACATGAGTGTATATAATAAAAGAAATGACTTTAATTTTCAGGTTAATACTTTCACTCATTTCAATTCATGTATGTACACTTCTGTGTTTAGAAATATTATCTCTAATCATAAATATAGAATAGAGTCTCTATGTACCAATAGTCTTAAGGCCAGTAACTTAACTGACCTATATAAAACTGCTATAAAATATAATTATCCAAGTAAATTTCTAAATTCCATTTTATATCCTTTATGTAATCAAAAAAACTGTATGTCCTAATCAGAATATTGGTTGGTGAGGATGGGGTTGGATGTTGGTTCTTTCTATATTAAAATAATAATTTAAAAAAAATCATAAAATATATATCTATATATTTTATTAAAAAAAAATTCTGTAATTAAGAATAGTTGATTACTGGTACTTTTTCCTTTTTTATGTGAGTCTGTAACCAATGAAGCCATACAGAGTACTGTTCTACCTAAATATTTTACAATAATATTAGCATAAATAGCAATTAATAAATGTGTATAATTATTATCAATATCATTACTGTTATAATTATTTCTATAGTTTTTTCCTTTTCCACAACTTCAACTAAGTACTTCTTAGCTAATGCAGCTAGTACTACGTTAAACATAGGCTAGCTATACTATTGTTATATTTATTTTATTATTTATCCATTTAAATATTACCATTTTTATTCTTTTTATTTATTCATTTAATTATTACTTTTTATTTTTTCCTTTCCTTTCCATACTTCCAAAGTATTATTAATATATCATTTTTTCCCCACTCCATGGCATTACTTGTCTATTGATGGCATTAAGTCTTCTCTGATGGCAACATGCACTAATACTGCTTCCATTACTGAGCTTTGATCTTCTTGTCGGTCAACTTCCTCGTTGTTTTTTTCTAATAGCTACGGTCGCGCCCCCAAGTTACAAAAGGACCCTAATTTTGGTCAGGTAACTTGCAGAAACCTAGCTATTATTGTTTTTTTCGTTTAAATTGAAATGTGTGTGCGGTGGTGCCTGATGATAGAGCACACCATTTCAATTTTCCGTCTATTTGTGGATACATGTGATTAGGCTTAAAAAGCCGACCAGTTCTAATTTGGCGCTTTATATACAATTTATCCACTCTTTCATTGCCTTAAAAGGCTATATTTAAACACTTATCCGGTATAAACTCGTTAATTGGCACCATGTGCTATCTACTTTTTTATTTATATATTTTTTCACTTTATCAATGGATTATCTTGGGATTTCACTTTACGTAAGTAAGCTATTATATATATATATATATATATATATATATATATATATATATATATATATATATATATATATATATATATTATATATATATATATATATACTAGCTGACCCGGCAAACGTTGTTTTGCCATATAAATTATTCCTAGGATTATTTTAGTAGAAAGAAATGACTAACTTATTGTAAGTGTGTGAGGATGTGGTATATGAGTGGAAGAGGCATGGAGCGCTGTGAACAATGCTGAAATATAAAAATAACACAATACCAAACATTTATATTTTTTATTCATTGTAATTTATTCTTTACATTTATATATATCGCTAATTACAATAATTTTACTAAAAAATAATATCAATCCCTTAACGGAATAGAGTGAACAATATTTTTAGCTAACACAAACAAACTGCATGGTTTGCCCACTCGAGATCATGCCACGTATAATTGTCCGTGTGAAAAACATGGCGTGCTCAAATCTAAGCCACAAACAAACATAGTTTGGCCTTGAGACTTAGTCATTCCATAAAAAATTTTGTCCAAAAAAAAAATAATAATAAAAGGATGAAAATCTGAAACATTTTCAGATTTTAAATACGCACTATAGCGCTATATATTAAAATCGTATCATAATTTATGCGTCGTCCCTATTTTTCTCTCATATTCCATTAAGTTGGAAGTGTATATTATTCATGACTGTGCTGTATTTTTTTTTCTTGTTTCGTAAAACCCATCTTTGGAATCAAAATCTATCTTAAAATCGTCTACTAAAACTATTTTACAATATTCGCCAAGTATATTACAACTACACTTCATCGTTCTATATATTGTTTCGAATGCGCATCATAATACATGCGTATACCATGTATGTCTTTCTTGGGTTGATTCCTACTTTAACGCCTCGACTCTCGCCAAGGTGGCGATCATTAAACATATGCAGTTACAATGACAATTTTTTGCATTTATGTGGCAATCATAATTTAGAATTAAAATGGCGATTTGGAACAACATGTAAGCACAGCATGCCGTTACATTTTTATTTATTTTAGATTGCCAATTAATGTAGTTGTAATAATAAAGTGTCTTCAAATTCCTTAACTGGTGCGTTTATCGCTAATTTGTTTACTTTAGTTTTCATCTAGTTCTTTTGGGAGCGCCGAAACGGTACGTACGTATTATGCCGGCGGTCACTTCCGCCAAACTACTTTTTCGTCAAATTTGCTGGCAAACTATTGCCAATCGTATTCCAAACCATCAACAATTTCATGTGCCCGGCATTTATCTTGGTGAAAATTGCTTGTCTTGGAGGACCGCCGGGATAATACGTAAGTACCGTTGAAACTTGTGCATTACTCCCAGAGACCCATGACTGCAAAGCTCACCAAAGTACGGGGATTTTTTAGGTTGGCGAGAGTGGGGGGGCGTTAAAATAGGAATCAACTCTTTCTTGTACCATAAAGCACATCTTTGGAATCGAAATCTATCTTAAAATCGCCTACTGAAACTGTTTTACAATCTTCGCCAGGCATATTCGTCTTATAGGCATATTCCAACAATGCCGCAAAGACATGAAATGGGAATCATAATCCATGAGTGTACAGTGTTTTCCTTTCTTGTTCCACAAAGCACTTCTTCAGAATAGAAATCAATATTAAAATCGCCTAATAAAACTGTGTTACAATATACGCCAGGCGTTTTCTAACTATACTCGAAATATATTTATAATAAATTGTCACGTTTTAGCTCCCCATTTAGCGATCCATTATCAAAAATTGCAAATCCTTGTGCGACTTTCAACATTTTATTAACGCCCCCCCCCCTCTCCACGTTATCTGGCAAACACATTTGAAAAGGGACTCGATGCGCTAATGCCTAGACAAAAATCCTGATTGAACTTATTAGCACTCTGGTGCTAAAAATTTTGAGGTGGACCGCCCTTGTGACTTAGGGGTATGAGACAAAATCATATTCGCAGACCTAACGAATATACATATAAAATTTCTTTAAAATCGGTCGAGCCGTTTTGGAGGAGTATGGTAACTAACACTGTGACATGAGAATTTTATTTATTAGATATACCCAATATGAGTTCAATCGAATGTACCATTTAAACGCTAGAGCACTTTCAAGAATTTCCCCCCCCCATAAGCCATAATGTAAAAGAAATCTTTGTAGTAGCCCAGTAGAAAAACTATAATTTCTATACACATTAAAATCAATGTCGGTCTTACGATGGTGGTTTATAACATATATACCCAATTTGAGCTCAATCGAATGCCCCGTTTAGGAGCTATCGTGTTCACTCACATACACACAACACACACACACACACACACACATACAAACATACATCTCGTAAAAATAGCATAAATGAATTCAGAAGACCTCAAAACGTGTTAATACATCAAAATCTCGAAGTCGAATTTTTTCATGATTACAATACTTTCCTTACAGGGTACATGTTCGGAAAGAAAAAAGGATGAAAATCTGAAACACTTTCAGGTTTTAAATACACACTATAGTGCTATATATTAAAATCGTATCATTAGTTATACGTTGTCCCTATTTTTCTTACTTATTCCATTAAGTTTCAAAAGTGTATCATTATTCATGACTGTGCTGTATTTTTCTTGCTTGTTTCGTAAAACCCATCTTTGGAATCGAAATCTATCTTAAAATCGCCTACTAAAACTATTTTACAATCTTCGCCAAGTATATTACAAATATACTTCATCGTTTTATATATTGTTTCGAATGTGCATCATAATCCATGAATGTACCAGTTTGTCTTTCTTGGGTTGATTCCTACTTTAACGCCTCGACTCTCGCCAAGGTGGCGATCATTAAACATATGCAGTTACCATGACGATTTTTTGCATTAATGTGGCAATCGTAATTTAGAAATAAAATGGCGATTTGGAACAACATGTAAGTAAAGCATGCCGTTACATTTTTATTTATTTTGAATTGCCAATTAATGTAGTTTTAATAATTCAGTGTCTTCAGATTCCTTAACTGGTGCGTTTATCGCTAGTTTGTTTACTTTAGTTTTCATCTGGTTCTTTTGGGAGCGTTGAAACTGTACTTACCGTATCGTACAATCGTATTCCAAACCATCAACAATTTCATGTGCCCGGCATTTATCTTGGTGAAAAATTGCTTGTCTTGCCGGACCGCCGGGATAATACGTAAGTACCGTTAAAACTTGTGCATAACTCCCAGAGACCCATGACTGCAAAGCTCGCCAAAGTACGGGGATTTTTTAGGTTGGCTTGAGTGGGGATGTTAAAATAGGAATCAACTCTTTCTTGTACCATAAAACGCATCTTTGGAATCGAAATCTATCTTAAAATCGCCTACTGAAATTGTTTTACAATCTTCGCCAGGCATATTCTTCCTGTAGGCATATTCCAATTATACCGCAAAGACATTTTAAATGCTGTTTGGAATGGGCATCATAATCCACGAGTGTACCGTGTTTTCCTTTCTTGTTCCACAGAGAACTTCTTCGGAATAGAAATCTATATTAAAATCGCCTAATAAAACTCTTTTACAACATACGCCAGGCATTTTCTAACTATACGCCAAATATATTTATAATAAATTGTCGCGTTGTGGCACCACATTGAGCGATCAATTATCAAAAATTGCAAACCTTGTGCGACTTTCAACATTTTATTAACTTCCCCCCCCCCTCTCCACATTATCTGGCAAACACATTTGAAAAGTGATTCGACACGCTAATGTCTACACAGAAATCCTGATTGAAATGAATAGCACTCGGGGGCTAAACATTTTGGGGTGGACCGCCCTTATGACTTAGGGGTATGAGACATAGTTAAAAACCTATTCTATGACCTAACGAATATACATAGAAAATTTCATTAAAATTGGTCGAGTGGTTTCGGAGGAGTTAGGTGACTAACACTGGGACAGGAGAATTTTATATATTAGATAAGAATGTGATATTTATTAATTTTTATAATACATAAAATCAGGAGTGATAACTTTTAAAAGAAACAACACTAGTGAAAATGTACAAAATTTATTATCATCATGGTATACATATGCTAGCTTCTCATTCTGTATACATAATGAATGTTAATACAATAAATGATTTCAAGCTATATACAATAAGCGTAATGGATATATATGTATATACTAACAACATGAATAAAAATCTTCTTACATGACATTGTTTTGGAAAATTGGATATCACTTTTGCATCAAAGTCAAATATTATTGAACATGATTATAACAAAAATATCCATGAAAATTCCTAAATAACAAAAAATTATTAAAACACCATTAAAGTTTTCGGCACATTAACATTCAATATTGTAGCAAAAACAACATTTTATCTTTCAACGCATTTGCGTACGCAAACTGGCAGTAATCTATTAAATTTATAATTTTTGAAAAATTGTGAAACATAAGTAGATTTATTTTCTTTATAAAGTATCGACACTATAATTTCTTTATGAAGTAGTCACTGATGTTATGAGAATATTTATTAAACCTTGGAAGCAAATAAAATCAATGTTGAAGCTCTAAAATTTATGCGTTGTTTTAAGTGAATATTTATGAATAATTATTAACGGAATGATAATACTTAAAATAAATTATTCCCCAGAGTAGAGAATGTTATATAAATATAACTCAAAATTTATTGCAGGTTACAGTTTTCTTAAACTTTCACTAATGAATTGCGATCATATTTGTAAACAGCATTTTCGCTAAGAAGGAAGGAAGGTACTTTGCATGTTAAAAAGAAAGATAACGTAATTCTTCATTTCGCTTTGACTTCTTAAGAACAGAATAAATCATTGCTATATTTCCTCATATTTATTTTCTTGTAAAATAAGATACACGTTGAATGATTTTTCTTTTTTTCATTCATCTTTCATCATTAATCATCTGTTATCCGGGGGAAAAAAACGTTTACGATGAGTGAATGTTTCCCCTATTGATGGTTGTTTTGAAATTTTTTTGTTGAAGTTGCGATAAACTAGATGTTCTTCTTGAAGAATTTTTATGTTATTCAGAATAACTGTGCCCTCGAAAATCCAGTTGAATTTGTAAAAATACCAGTTTTTGCTAGACATGTATTTTTGAGATTTATTAGAAAGATGATAAAATAATTTTTTTTAAAAATATAGATACTTTTGTAACGATAGAGAACCAAAAAGTAAATTATAAAAAATTGAAAACTAGTTATGTAATAAATTTAAAAAGATAACTTAACAAAAATAAGATGAAAATATTAAGAAATTATCATCGAATGAAATAAAATTAATATATGGAAATTATCTCAACTCAAACTTTCAACAGGCTTCATAATAAAAAAAATATCTGTTACTATAAAAAAGGAAAAAATAAATTGCTTTATGATTAAAAAAATACCACAAAAAAGTTTTTCGTAGAAGAATGATTTAAGTAAGAAAAATAATGTGTACATATCATTCAGCGTGTAACTGTAAGAGAAACTCAGTGTTATTTTAATTAAACTCTAGAAGAGCAATGCAATTAACAAAATTAAATTTCCTATATTCGGGATCGTTCTGTATTTGTTTTTTCGCAATATCGGAAGGTCTCATTGAGGTTAAAACAGTCCAATGGTGTTTTGTAAGATACCCCTAAGTTCTATATCGCATCGGGGGAAAAACATCTCTGCTTTTGGTCCCGCATATCCGCCTGGCAAAATCGGGAATAGATCATTGGTACTAGGGCTATTAGGGGCTACATTTGCGTAGAAATTCATTTTACTACAAACTTATGTTAAAATGTTCGATGTAGATCATGCATGAAGAGATAATGAATTCTCCTTCCCAAAGCAATTTCAGCTTTCCTCTTGCTTTTACAATAAAAAATGAATGACATAGACGCTACGAAAGGAAAGGAAACTTCTTTGTGTGTGAATTATTTTCGCTCCATCATCTTTAGAGTTCAACGCAGCATTAAAAAATATGACTGATCGTCTTATAATAATGTAAGTACTCTTATGTATGAATATTAATCAGAAGGATAACTAAAGATTTCTATGAACAGGGAACTAGATTAAAAAATTAAACTATTAAGACAAACTTTGTACTTTTAAGGCCCACACTTTTAAAGTGCAAAGTAAATATCTTTTTACTTCATTCTCATAATCAGTCATACAACAGAATATGAACACAAATTTAAATTATTGTTTTTAATAGCTTTACCTGATACTTAACATTAATATTTATGAGATGTGAGCTTCATTTTAAACACGCACTCCGATAAGCGAATCTGATGCATTAAATTTAAAACAAAAAAGCAAAAAATAATAAAAATAGTAATAAAAATGAAATAAAAATAAAGATTTCAATTACATCTGAGATAATAAACAAACATACACACATGTTTAGTGATATGTATTTTTTATGTTTACTCTAAGGAAAAGGCATTTTAAGGCATTATTTCGTAAGCAAAAATACGTTACGAAAAAAAATTTAAATAATTTTTTAAAAATAAAAGCACAATTGTTTTTTCTTTCAGTGTCCACTTGCTTTGGACAAGGCACGATCCTAGCTTGAATGGAGTATAGAAGGCTAGAGCCTTTACAAAATCCCTGTTGCTTTTTTCTTGTAAGTAAAACTTTGTACGAAGTAATAAATATTTTAGAACATATTGGCCTGAATTATGAATATCATTTATATTAATTTAAATACAATGATAATATTAATAATAATGAATTTGAAATTTTTACATGAGAAGAATACAGTCGTATCAATAATCCTATTATTGACGGACTACTTACTTTATTGTTATGCTGCTTTGTATAGTGATAAAAATAATTATACGATTTAAAGAGTAATAGCCAGTATCAGAATGAGGGGGGGGGCTTCTATAAATTACATAACGCTCAAAGGAAGGGTTTCACAAAATGTGATAATGTTGACAATAGGCAGGAAGGGGTCAACGACGCTGTTATGTCACATTCGTGTTATAATGAATTTTCAAATTTTCAAACCACTTGTTGAAGCAGCTATCTTATTGGTCGATACATTCCTACTGTCGATGCAGATTTATCCAGAAAATACCTGAATCCAAAACTCCAGAATAATTTCGTCCGGCGCGGGGTCCTAGTCGACGAAGCAAATTAACAAAGGCAGAAGTCGAAAGCTGATGATGTTCTTCAATATTGCCAAAGCTTCGGGGTTCATCTTCGCATGATATACATTGGAAATAGATTTTTTGCATTAAATTTGAGATTGGCTTTTATAAAGGGGATAATTAAGGTTGTTACGCTACGATGAAAAGGAAGAAAGAGTTAGGTCTTGTGATTAAGTACGATATAGGGGAAAAAGAATTAAAAAATTATAGAAAAAGTATTACATAATTTATAGAAGCCTAATATATCAACATGATTAACTTTCTAATCGTACGTAATTTATAAATTACAAATCGATGGATTTATAAAATAAAATGCTTTTGCTTAAAACTAGTATATCATGTGATTCTTAATTCAGTCATAATTTATTGTGAGCAAGGGGGGCCATACGGACACGACACTTGTGTAATTGACGGGATATCATTACGTGCATCCTGCAGGATTTTTCAAACCAACCTCCCCACCAGTGACCGGGCGCATTTGCGCTCTCAATTTAGACACGGAAGGTGCCTGGTTCAAACCCAGTTCGCGTTTGTCAACCTAGCCGTTCGGAGTTTTCCCTGTTTTTCTCCGAAACTTCGAGCAAATACGTGTTAGAACACATTCGAAAGTCCCCCACAGAGTAAATCCCCCTCGGCCTAGACTGGGCAATCGTGATTTTACCGGGCCTGCTTGTGCACTCCTATGAGTCACCCCAAGAGGCCTACGGATGCTCACTTATTGGTTCCAGAACATAGATACGTCATCTAATGGTCGAATCTAACTAATGAGCAAAGGTCCGCAGGTATCTTTCGGAGTGCACAAGCAGGCCCGGCAGAGTCACGATGGCCCCGTCTAGATCCCTTGCGTAGATAATCGGCCGTAACCGTCATTTCATTTCATTTTATTTCAAACCACCCTATAGAATAAGTCTCGCTAAAAAGTAACTATAGAGTATATACCTCCCTTTAATCCCTCATTTCAGTGGTGATTTTTTCTCCCAGCATATTATCGATATTTGTATTCAAATCAATTATTATTATTATTTTTTTTTTTTTCAGAAAAAGGTTACATAGAAAGGTTTAAACTGTTCATTAGCAAAAGAAAAATAAACACATTACAGAACGTATTTCATCAGGGGAAGAGTATTTCGTCGCCGTCTGGTTAGGAATCATGATCTTTTTCATTTTGGGTTCTTTCACTATAACTGCATCGCCAAGATCGAACCGCGCCTTCTCTCTCCTATTACGCTTTTATTGCACTGTGTCAGTGTTGGTGAGGTGATTTTGAAATACACACAGCAGTGTATACTCTTGTAAAGTCAAAATATTCCTCAACCATATCCCCGTTAAAAGAATCAACAGGTATTAAAGGCATAGATAGGCGTCTCTGTGTGCACTATTCGATGTGCAACATTACTACAACATCAAGAATAAAGTTTTAAAAAATAATAATTTTGACTATCAACAGGTGAAACAGTTTTTGCATTCATCTTGAAGAGCTCAATCAAAGCGCGTTTCTGCTTAACTCTTTTCGGTTTCGATCGAATGTAATTACAAATTATCTATACAAATACTATTAGAAAACATTACACGGATAAGAAAGGCAGACAGAACAAAATTTCTTCACTACAGACATCTTCAGAGACAGATTCTTCTAAGCCTTCAAAAAGTGATTATCCGTGTCTGCCTATCGTGCGAGACCTACAGCAGTTCTCTTCATAACCTACAGAAAGCCCCGTTGTCTATACCCTTGTACCTCCCGTTCTCGGTGGTGGCTTTGTACAGTCCGTCTCCACCGTTCCTGAAGAGGCCGTTTTGGTGGCCATTGTGGTTGCTGTGGCCATTGTGGTGGTTGCTGTTGCCATTTCGGCCGTCAGTCAGATGCTCCTTGGATCCCGTGGTGAAGGTTCTGGAGCGCATTTCCGAGTCGTAGGAGGGGAGCTCCGAAACCTTCTTCATGGGTGGAGTGGAGTGGGAACCGTTCCTTCTGCTGCTTCCATCGTCGCGGGCTCTGCGACCTCCACCTCCGAATATTATCTTCTCCATGGATAGGAAGGGAGCTTCGAACGACAAGCTGATGATGAGCGCTGCGACCATCGAGAACATGTAGTGTCCGAGCATGTTGTAAATCTGGAAATAGAAATCGATCGTGAGAAATCAAATGAGAGTCATAACAACATAGTCATAGCCAATTTTCATACAGGCCTGGGCACTTAATGACGTCTCTCAGACTAGTAGAGTCAGGTGACGGTCAGCTCGATTACAGATTAGACAGGCCATGATTCACGACCAATGAGTAATCGAATATAAAGTCACCTGACCCTAGTAATCTGATAAACGTCATTGAGTGCGCCCAGGACGGTATGAATATTGGTCGTGCCACATTACACTGTGACGTCACAAAATGTATAGAGCACTTCGACGAAACGTTTCAGTGACGTCATCTGAGTGAGAGTCGACTGCGCATCCTTTCTGCGCAGATTCTACTGTTGTATTCAACTCAGAAAAAAGGTATTAGATACACACCAGATTTAATTATTTTTAATCACTTCAAAACATAGTGTTCCGCTTGAAAATCAAAGTCGAAGGTTTGTTCAACAAATTCAATCCATTACAATCATCCAACAACTTCAATTTAGTGCCTTTTTTGAAGAAGTTAAAAATAAGTTTTCTCCCCCAGAAATACATTACGAGAACTCAAAGCTGACAGGCAGAGGGGGAACTATCACAGAGTGGCTAGGCCAGTCGATATGCTCTGTTGCATACTGCTTACACTGCTACTATGTGTAAGTAACAGAGGTTGTGGCGATGAACAAATTGCCGCCTGGAATAGATTTTGTGACGCTGCATTTTGACCATCATAGTCGCTCCAATGACCTACACAGACATCTTTGCAACGTCACTTGTTTTTCACAGTAACTAATTATCAATTACAATGTGACGCTACTTAGCAATGTCACATATGTTTCACACGAAGGGACGTCATAGAATGTCTGCATTTGCATCGCACTTGTAATTGACGTGTGCAACAAAATGCAATATCGCCACAACATCCCGTAAACATTATTACTATATGAAATAATTGTAATTGAATCAGTCATTTCAAAAATTCATTACCACTTAAATCACGAATTTTCAGGAATCCATAAAAACTGTATGTATAGCATACAAACATCCGAATTTTCAAGAAACTGTATGGATTTCTTGTAGTGATCACAGTTAAGTATGTTGACTGTTTTAAAATTCATACGAAAAATACATCCAGTGCACTTTTGATAATCCAGCGGTTGGTTAGTCCGGCACGTTCAATAATCCCGCTCTCTTAGGAAACACATGTCATAATGTCTTCCGATCCTCCGACCACTGCGGATGTAAACAAACATCCCAGTTCTTGTGCTTCCCTCCCTCATGCGTCATTGTTTTCTAGTTTATTTAATGTATTTTGTAGTGCACTTATCTAATCTACTACAACGACTTAAGTTTGTGTCAAAAACAAGAGATCTTGATAAACCAGAGTTTTTCTGTATTCCAACGGTTGTCTGGTCTCATATGTCGGATTATTAAGACTGTACTATATATAGACTCACTATTTATAAGTAAAAGTAATATGTTATGTAATTTCTTATTTGTTGTGCATATAAATTTCTAAATAAAATCCAGGTAAATTTAATGGAATCAAGAAAATTTCGGGCCACTTAAAAAGTGAAAAAGATTAAGTTAACACCTTTCGCTTTACATTATAGTGAATTTTTATACCAGGACTGGCCAAACTTGCTTGGTCTAAAGAGTCACAAATGATAGGGTTTAGATAGAGCCGCTGGACATTTTTATTAAAAGAGAGAAAGATAAATAAGATTAGGGAGATTCTATTATGTATTTATTTTACTTATTTTCTTTATAAAAATTAGCATGAAAAAAGTATATATGATCTGGACAAAAATATTATTAAATTATTTTTTTTATATATAACTAGGGGTCAAGCCCCCTAGACTCGCTACGCTCGCTTTTCGTATGAGGCATTCGGCCCCTAATAATATATTAAAATCAAAGGGGGAAAGCATTTCTGTATTGCATGATAATTTAAGTATATGATACGACCGCTTTTTGCCTGGATTAAGGATTCATTTAAATACGGCATTAATTCAATGTACTTCTTGGCAAGATCTGAGGTTTCTGGTATATTATGGCAGACTTTAATAAATCTCTCAATGAGATGTTGCTTGTTCATTAATGATAGGAGAATTTTTCTGTAATCTACAAAAGGGAAATAGCCAGAAATACTATCTGTATTTTTCTGGGGTTTCAAAAAATATGTACTTGGACGTGTGTATCCAATAAAAAATAAATAAATAAATAAATAAATAAATAAATAAATAAACATTTTAAAAGTATGCCTAAAAGCCGAGTACATGTCGAAGATGAAGTGAGTACTTCAAAATTCCCGAATTAAAAAATTGGAAGCACCAAGCTACATCTCACCAACAGAGTTTATCAACAAATTACTACTACTGCCACCATTGATGATATTAATATTTCTACGGTGTATATAAGGAACTAGGTTTAGGGGTACGGACCCTCCCCCCTTTAGTCTAGGTAAAAGCACGAATTTTGGTCGAATACCCACCTCATATTTAAATGGGTAATAAAAAAATTACTATAAAGATTAAATATTTTATAATGTAACGAAATTTTTTTTCAAGTTATTTAAAGTAAAATTTGCCGTCAATCAAATTTTATCGTAAGAATCGACCCCTCCCATGTGAAACCTATACCTACGTCCATGAATATTGTCATTAAAAATTGGAGGTAAGCGTAGAGATAGCTTAACTGGCAAAACCTCTAATGATTATAAACGCTTTGTGCGATCTTTCGAAGATAGAATGGCGTCATCGAAATTTAGATATTCACTCTTGCACACTCTCAACATATGTAACAACAAAAATGACGAACCCATAAATAGTGGCTGGTGTACATTCGGGAGTGGCCGAAAGCCTCATGCACAAAGATGACCAGAGGATGGACCAGATAAAAGACGTAAGAAAGGCGAGCCATTGGAATCCATGCTTTCCAGGACAGAATATCATTTACAACACCTGCAACGGAAAATTGTTTAAAAGAAATATATTTTATCACATATTATCTTGTAAATATCAAATGCAATAAAACAGATTATAGTTCACAACTTTATTATTTTTTTAAAATTTGAGATACACAATGATATTGGAAAAATATTAGATGTACCGGAAATTATGTCCTTTTTTAACATAAAATTCAAACAAATTTTCCCCAAGTATTGAATTACTCACAAGCTGTGTCTAAGTATAAGACTCATATATGTTAAATTTTAAAGAAAGAATTTTATAGATTTTTTTCTTAAGAAGAAAAAGGCCTTCCTCATCCTTTCTTCACGCCTACCCTTCTTGGAGAATTCTATTCCAACTGTTCTGAAATCGATTTTTAAATATTTGTGCATGTTGTATTTTACAACAAGAATTTTGTGGATATCGCTTTTCATTGAGATCATGCAGGACATGTGAGAAGAACGGTTTGCCCCCCACCTAATCGCCATAAGTTCCGAATTTTAGAAAATGCTCGCCGAACTAGCACCTACGCTAAAAAACTCACACGGACCAAATTTCGAATAATTAGTTTCAGTAGTTTTGGCTAGGCAAAATACAAGGTGCGGCTATTAAATAACGAGACTGACGCTGTAGGACATTTTATTTTGATTTCATTCATATTTACTTACTATCATCTTCAATACACCCCTCCTTTATCCCTACAACGGTCCATGCGAATTTTCCGTTGTTCGCAATAGTGCTGGAAGTCTTTTCCTGTCAGCTCATTCAGGAAGCTTGACGCTTTCTCTTTTACAGCCTCAACAGACTCAAATATTGTTATTTTTAATTAAAATTTCACCTTAGGAAACAGATAAAAGTCCAACGGAGCAAGATCCGGAGAGTAAAACGGACGTCTAACATTGGGATGCTGAACTTGGCTAGAAACCTTTTGACGGACAGTGCGGGATGAATTGGGTGATCCTCTTCTTGAGCGGGTGCCTTGATGGGCACCCATGACTTGTCTTTCCAAAAATCGGGCCGTTTTTTTCCTTATTTTTTTCACGGAGTTCAGTAAGAATGTGACGGTAAATTAATAGTTTGACATTCAGAAACCTAGTGTAGATACACAAAATTTTATTTTTTAAAAAAATTGTCATCCGTTTTTGAAGTGGAAGGGTGAACAAAGCGTAAATCATCTTGAATGTCTTCTCGGCCATCTTGAAAACGCTTAACCCACTGAAAAACACGTGCATGCGATAGACATTCATCGCCATACACTTTGCTTATTAAATTATAAGTTTCAGTAGCACGGCCCCCACATTCGGTTACGGGCCCTGGACCCAAGATCAGAGACGGGTCCCACTCCCCCCCTTTTTTTATAGCCGTGCGCTACATAAAAGTGCACTGTTATTTCTTACCATATTCTTTTACTGCATGCAGAAAACATACATGCAGATTTAGGCCGAAAAATTGAGCTTAGACAAATACACCGGTAGCATGATCAGATGTAGCATGAAAGGTGCCTCGGGCAGTAAAATTCTGTAGTCAGACCCTGGGCCCTGGATGCAGTGCGAAAAAATTGCCAAGGCAGGAAGCCGGCTCAACGACAAGATTTTGTCCCCCCCCCCCTTTCAAGGGAAAAATCAATCCTTTCTACCCATAAAAATATTTTAAACAGTGTACCATTAGTACATTTTAAATGTACACATCCAATTACGGGGCCTCTAAAGCCCAGACCCGTAGGCAATTGTCCCCCCTGTCGACCCCTCTTGGCTGCCCTGGCAAGAAGAAAGGATGGAGGTAATACGCACACTAGTTTGCACAACTCACACAATGACAATTTGACTAAACGTTTATGATAAACGGTTTATCATAAACATGTTATTTTAAATTTTAAGCTGCAATTAGCTGTAGAGTCTTCTAAAATTACGTTGGATGAAAATATATCCAAATTATTGTTATAGTTTGTATTAGTTATCGTAATTAAAAAATGCAACTGCTTTGGGCTGGGCACGGGCTCCCCCCTAGACCCGGTATCTGGATCCAGGGGTCCCGCAAGCCCCACCCTTGTGCGGACCATGTTCAGTAGCGGTTTTTGTTTTCATGTGAAGTGGTTTCATGAGAAATTTCACAAAGATTTGTTTCTCTATTATTACATTTCAACATTTTTTTCGGCACATTAAAAAAGCAGTTCTAATGCAAAGGAAGGCTACAGCTATACGAATGTGTTTACAAAAACGACAGACACTGTATTCAAAAGCGAAGGCTTCACGACGAACAGAGTGTCGGTCGAGCTAAGCTTGGCGCATGCGCATTTCTTCTGTAGCAGCGTCAGTCTCGTTATTTAATAGCTTCACCTCATATTCAGATACGAAAAACGGGCATATTTTTCCAATAGGCGTAACATAACATGAAGAAGAGCTAATTTTGTTTATTTGATGCATGCTGTTATCTAAATTAATTTTATTAGTCATTATATTGCATTGAAGAATGCAAGGGCCCCACCAGTGGCCAACCGCGTTAGCGCTCTCCAACTGGGAGACGGAAGGTGCCGGTTTCAAAACCAGGTCGCGTCCGTCGACCTAATCGTTCGGAGTTTACCTTGGTTTTCTCCGAAACTTCGCGTGAATACGAGTTAGGATCTCTTAGAAAGTTCCCACGGAGGGCAATCTCCCCTCCCTAGATTTCTCGAGTAGGTAATTGGTCGTAACACCACATTTCATTTTGAAGAATGCAAGGTAGTAAGACCATACTGTTTTCTTTATTTTTCAAAAATTTTTACGAAAACATAACAGTTCTTTTTAATGTAACGGTAATATTGGCGTTACAGTAGGATATTCCGAATATAATGCCAATTTTGTGCTATTCAGAGCATTTGGACGTGTAACTGTACACCCATGACTTGAGTGACGACTGCGCATTGTTCGGCGTAGATTATAGATTATCAAATCGCGTGCCACATTGTGGAACGGCAGAGTTCTAACGATGGCATGAAAAGGCATTGAAAAATTGAAAATAACAATAATAATAATAATAATTAATAATAATAGTAATAACGTCGTTTTCAAGAAATTTACCAAAATTTTTAAAAACCTTACTCAAAATATAAGGAACTTATTTCAATTGTAAGTGCTTCTTACGAAAAAGCACATAAAGTGGGGAAAAATGAAACACCTCATAATTTGCGTTCAGTAAAGTTCAATGCTTCGGATCAAAGACTGATTTCCGGCAGGGCATTCGGGGAAGCACCCGGCCCCCCAACAAATAGGGGCAGCCCAAATTATCGATAAATTTTAAAAATTTGCAAATTTTGATTTTAATTTACAATAAGTGATAGAGAAACTAATTTTAAAATAATAATTATTATTCTATTACTATATTATAGCGCTAGCATTATATCCAAACCTTTTTTTTTTTTTTTTTTTTTAACTAAATGGTATATAGTCTCGGGCAATTATTGGCGCAAACTTATCATTTAAGCATTGCCTATGTAGCGATGCATGCCGATCGCGAAGAAACCATACAGCTGATTTTTAGTCGGAACAGATAAAAGAAAATAGCTTCCGTAGATTGAAATGAAGATACAACCCCTTATAAATAAATGTTGTAACATAAACATTAGGAAACTAAATAAAAATATTGTGGAATATTTTACTTGAAAATTAGGGAATGAAATTAAAGATAAAAAATTAAATAATATATTTGAAATATTATTATCCTACATAATATTATTATCATAGAATTATTGCATTTCACATTGAATCTCGATTAAATAATCAATTTTATGCTGTTCTTCTTTGTATTCTATGGTATGAAAGTTGCTTTGTAGGGTATAAGGAAGTTTTTGTAAGAGGAGGGGGGGCAATGTAGCCTTTGCCCTGGGCCCCCATCTCTACAAACCGGTCCCTGTTTCGAAGTCCTCTATATCCGGAGCTGAATGTATTGAAGTTTTATCTGGCAACAGCGAAAATACTGTAAGGTGCGAAATCGTTGCTTTGTTCGTCGAAACGTCAATTCGATATTGCAACATCCAGGGCATATTTCCCAAAATATCAACATGCCAAACAATATTTGCTAAGCATTGCTTGGCGAAAGGAAAGGCTATAAAGGAAAGGCTTTGAAGGAAAGACTATAAAACTCACCTCCATTACCCGTGCAGCAGACAAAAAGAACCCAAAATATACCCATTGCCCAAACAGTCTTGGAAGTTCCAGCGTAGAGGGCTGAAATAGTAGGGCCTGGCAGGTTGCCGTTGTTCCATGGGTAGGCCCCATACAGTACTGTCAACTGCATAGTAGTGAAGAACAGCCAGCCAACTATCCTCCAGATCTAAAGAGTTACGAAACAAAATAACTTAAAATAGTACATAAAACAAAAAAAAAAAAAAACAATTTCCATGCTGCTTTTTAATTCGATCATTCTAATGCTCTCAAAACGGTTTAGATTGATCTGACGACACCAGACGTCGTCGCTGAGTTTGCTAGGAGAAAAACCATCTATCTAGAAGAACAACTGCATAGACTGCCCAAGGACTAGACTGGACTGTGTGTTTAAGGCAAAGCTGTTCGAGGGCTACCTGCCTAAGGAGGGCTGTCTTGAACATAGGACTTTTTAAGGAGCTCTAACGTGTAGTCACGATACATCTGGAGAAAACCGCACAAAACTCCAGACCGTTAGGTCAATGGCTGCGCAACGGGCCCGCGCGAACTCAGGACTTTCACACTTCAGCCATCTAACTACTAGGCCATGGTGGGGCCGATAGACTGCCCAAACCATGGCTTCAAAGCTGAAAAAGTTCTGCGGTTGCCATCGCTTGATTTAAATACCAGCAATATGACGGCCGAATGAAATGCAAATCGCCTGCCCCACAGTTATCTATGTAAAAGAATTTCTTTAGTTCTGTGGCACGCGATTGGCGATTCGTTCGACCGTCATGTTCCTGGTAGTTAAATCGAGTGATGGTAACGACTGCACTTAGCGTTGGTCTGTCTGTCTAGTACGACTGCATTTACCGTTGATCAGTCTATCTAGTTCTTCCTCTATATTGATAAGTAAGACCGTCGATATAGAACAACAAACTGGATAGACTGCCCTAATGGCCCAGCGTTTAACGATTGCACTTCTTCAGCATTGGGCAGTTTATGCAGTTGCTCTTCTATATCCATGAATAAACCCGTCTCCGGATCATTTGAAATATCTGTTGGCTGAGGTGCGAAGGAAATAAAATGCAAAATAGATACAACAGCATTAAAAATGGGAGTATTTATAACAGGTTGCAAGTTAAATTATCGTTCTGCCGCAAGTTTTTATTTATTTCATACTAGCTGCTACCCGCGACTTCGTCCGCGTTGGCTTTAGAATTAGGTCCCGAGAGAAATATAGCAGGTGTGATTAACAAATATTGTTGCGACAAAAGAAACTGCATTTAAATGTGTTTTTACTTGTTTCAAATGAAGTATAATGCATGGTAGCATACTTCATTTAAAATAAGAGAATATGCAGAGTTACTAAATTTAGATTTTTTTCAGGCATTTGGCGAATAGAGACAGTTATGACAGTATTTGCGAACTGTTTTGTAAAATAAATATTTATGCTATATGCATGAATTTTAGTCTATGTTAATCAGGAATAGAGCAGCTTTCTATTAGTGAAAAAGTTTGAGAATCGGTTCTGTAGTTACAGAGATACCCAGAGAGCGTGATGTATTATAATTATTTTGAGTGTTCCTGTAAAGGAACTATTTACGCTAGATGCATGAATTTTAGCCTATAATACTCAAGGATAGTGTAGCTTACTATCAGTAAAAAAAGTTTATGAATCGGTTCAGTACTTACAGAGATGCACATAGAGCGTAATGTAATTCTTATTAGCATCCCTGTAAAAGAACTATCTGTGATATATGCAATAAAGGTAGCCTATAACACTTAGGATGCCACCAGTGTCTAAGAAGTTCTGCTCTCAAAAATGTAAGGCGGGAGGTGCCAGGTTCAAACCCCGATCGCGCTTGTCGACCTAGCCGCTCCCAGTTTTCCGTGGTTTTCTAAAAAACCTCGCGTAAATACGGGCTAGGATCCCTCAGAAAGTCCCCCACAGAGGAATTCGCCATATAGGCCTAGGACCCTAGTGCAGTCAATCGGTCTTAATCAAAAAACAAACAAACAATAATACTCAGGAATAATGTAACTTTCAATCAGTGAAAAAAGTTTTAGAATCGGTTTAGTAGCTACAAAATTTCCATAGAGCGCAATGCATTAGAATTATTTTGAGTGTCTTTGTAAAAGAATTATTTATGCTATATGCTTGAAAGGCTGCCTCTATGTTAATCCAGGGCATAAGCTATTTTCATTACAAATTTTTCCATATCCGTTCAACCATTCAGTCAAAAACACCCAAACACACAAACCTACACATTTATATTATTGGTAGAATTTGGAAATTTACGAACTTTAAGAAACACATCTGGAATTTTCTTGGTACTTACGTATTATCCCGGCGGTCATTCCCGCCAAACTGTTTTTTCGTCAAATGAGTTGCCAAACTGTTGCCAATCGTATTCAAAACCATTAATAATTTCATGTGCCCGGCATTTATTTCGGCAAAACATCGCTTGTCTTGGCGGACCGCCGGGATAATACATAAGTACCCTTTTCTTTACATGTGTTTTTAATTTGGCGTAAAATCAACATAATTTCCATGTTTTTCAAATGCATGTGATTTTGCAAATAGAATTTCTGCTTTATTTTAAAAGCATAAATCATTTTGTGCGGGCGATAAAACGGCTTTTAATTAATCGTTAAAAAAGTAGTTAAAATTTCAAAACTCTGAGCCTCAGGTGCACTTTACCGAAGTTATGCGCTAAGTCATGCTTAAATTTTCAAAGCTCTGCTTTCTGTAGATTTGTCTGGAGAACATTCATTTTTATTATTACAGATAGATAGATTTGGCATAAAACTGGCTGAATTGCCGTTTTAATGTTTTTCAGATGCACGCGCTTCTTTGTTGAAGTAATAGCAGTCTTGTTAGCTCAAAACATGAATCATTTGAGACGGGCGAAACTCGCCAAGCATGGCAACGTAAAAACGGTTTTTATTAATAATTAAAAAAGTAATTAAAAATCTAAAATTCTAAGTAGCTTATAACCATCTCCAGAATCCCATCTATATCTAAACCAAAATGCATCCTAATCGATTCAGCGGTTTAGGCGTGAAAGCGTCATAAACAAACAAACAAACAAACTCACTTTCGCATTTATAATATTAGTTAGGATTCATGTATTTTCCTTTTCTGAATCTTTAGACTCGGAAAAGGGAATTCTAGAAATGATTCCAGTTTTTCTTTGATTATTAAATTGAACAACGTAATTGGCAATAATGGATCCTATTATTATGTTTAAAATATTAGTATGAAATTAGTCAGTCATTTTAACCCCTTGGGTACGGATTTGCTTGAAGAAATTCTTGCATTTGAAACTTCCAGATCGTCATCCGTTTCTTAGACAAAGCACGTTCATGACGCAACGTAGACGTCAAATGTACTCGAAGGGTTAAATTTACAAGAATCAAGAATCATTTCCAAAATTGGGTGCCATTTGGAAATTTAAGAAGAAAAAATAAAGTTAAAAAGGAAGCTGCTTTTTCCATAATATAAAGAATTCCTTGTTTCTAAACATTATTTGTGTTATTCATGCATTTTATCTTTTTTTAAAATTTTTTTAGATTTTTTCCATTATCAGACTTGATGAAATTTGTCATGTCTGTTATCGGACATTTTCTTTGAAATTTGTACACTTGTGTTTAGCAAAAATAATGCGAAGTGATATAATTACAGAGTCCTGTTGTGCATAAAAGATAATCTTTCCTATTAAAAAATATTTTTCATTTTTTTGTAAGTTTTTGTTTGTCATGTCTGTTACTTATTATAGTAACAGACATGACCGCTAATAGACATAACATGTCAAGGAACAAAAATTCATGTGTCTAAATAATTCCACAAGAACATTTAAAGAGACATTAATTTAGACTAAAAAACTAATCATCTAAATTTTATAATAAATTGAATTAACAAATAAATAAATGTATTTTATACAACTAATTAAGGTAACAGGCATAACATGCAATAAAAATACTTATCAAATACAGGCTTTTCCTTTTTCAATCAAATACCAAAAACTCAAGAAGTCTGCTTATATTCCCTTTTCAACCACACTCTAATGGTAAACAGTTGTCGCTATTCCCCAATTTCACTTTTGTTGTTTAAAAAGTTGAAAATAATGTATGGTAACAGACATGACATCAATGTTCGGACAGCTGTATTTAATTATCAAAAGTCTAGTATTTTTCTTAAAACCTCAAAAAAACCTTTTCATAATGTAATTTAAACTCTATTTCACCGTGTTAAAGCATGTCAGGGCAAAAGTTTAGTTTGGGGGCAGTCATTCTGCATAACACACGTTATGTTCTATGATTCGGACAGCTATGTTCCAGTATCTTCTCTACTCATTTCTTTTTTCTTTCTTTTTTTTTTTTTTTTTGAATTTTATTAAATAGTATGTTTTTAATCTATTGTTTCAGTATTGGAAACTGTCTGATGAAAACCATGATAAAAAGAAAAATCATTTACATTTTCTTATACCTTGTAAATATATATATACAGGGGTCACGCTGTCGATCGCCAACGTCGCAAATTGCGATAATAAAATTAGTTTGGCGAAAGAAAATACGATTTGGCGAAAATATTGGCAAGGCAATTGCATTTCTTAATGATGTCCGGCAAAATCTAATTCGGCGAATGGATTGGCGAAACTTTTAAAAAAGCTAGCGCGACCCCTGTGTATGTGTATATATATATATATATATATATATATATATATACACACGGGGGTCGCGTTTATTTTTCTCGGTTGGCATCGATTTCTAGTCTTGACTGTTCTTCCACCTTCATGTTAAGATAGCATCCATGCCTGTTTTTTCTTTTAGTTAGGTCGTACCCCCAGGTCACGTAAAACGACTTCTTTTGTCAGGTAACCTGCAGAAACGTAACTATTTTTGTTTTTATTTAATTGAAATGTGAGTACGGTGGTACTTGATAATGGAGTGCTCCATTTCAATTTTCCACTCCGTATCCACTTCTTTGCATGAGTTTATCAGCTAGGCTAAAGCCCACGTGATTGCACATGGCATGTTTTTCCCACTTTTTGGCTTTGATGGCCCTGTTTTAAATTTATTTATAGCCTCTGGATTTTCATTTTTAATTTCATGGTTACGTATTATATCTGTTATTAAGTGCTTTCAATTATTATTTCACTTGGGATTACATATTACGTAAGTTAAGCTATTTTATATTATATATATATATATATTACTCGTGGACAGCAAATGGCTCCGAATTTTGAAAATGACCCTCAGATGTATCGAATGATTAATAAAAAGAACTTAGGATAGCTAGATCGACTGATTTCAGTGGAGTCAGGATTGGCTTCATGCATACCTGTTTCTTTTTTTACTTACTCTAGGAATGAAAATGTTGGGTTTTTTGGCGAGGATGTATCCGAGGAAGACGCCGACGAAGTAAGGCCCAACATGACCGTAAGGTTTGAAGTAGTTAGGAACTTCAACGTAGACTCGGTCACTGCAAGAGAAAAAAATGCATTATTATATTTTGCACTCGTTATCACAACTGTTCTCTTTATTCGCTCGAATGAAACTGAAAATTATTGTTGCATAGGTTTATTTATATAGAGGAACTTTTTACGCCCACTTCAGAAAATCATACTTGCCAACATTCTTGGTGGGGGGAAAAATAAGAAAGAGAGAAAGAAAATGTTCAGGTAGACTCTTCTGTTTACTTACTGTTTAGTTAGTTGTAAGCCGTCCTTTGAAAAATGGTATAACAAACACTTTTAACATCACGAAGTATTTATTAACACAGTATGTTACGTTTTAATTTATGTTATCGTAATAAATCTGCTAATACTACGCATTACATTTACTAATATCTTCGTTTCTTCCCGCCTACTAAAATACTTTTACAATCTTCATGAAGCACATTCTAACTATACTCTCTCTTCACCTTTATAAATATTATTTGTAATGTACATCATAATCCAGGAGTATGCTGTGTTTGTCTTTCTTGTTCCACAAAACACTTTTTCAGAATTGGAAATATATATTAAAATCGCCTATTAAAGCTGTTTAAAAAATCTTCGTCAGGCATATTCTAACTATACTTCACCTTTATAAATACTATTTGGAAAGTGCATCATAATCCATGAGTGTACCGTATTTGTCTTCCTTATTCCATAAAACACTTCTTTCGAACTGACATCTATATTAAAATCGCCTACTAAAACTATTTTACAATCTTCTCCAGGTCTATTCTAACTGTACTTCTCTTTTGTGAAAACTGTCACGTTTGCCTGATTCTAGCCAAATTTGGAAGATATCGCCAAGCTTAGTTTCAGGTTTGAGAACTTATTTTTGGCACCAAACTTTACTATAAATCATCAAAAATTGCAAACCTTGGCGACTTTCAAAGTCCTCCCCACCCCCCCCTCCACACACACACACACACTTCCCCGACTATCTGACACTTTTAAGTATTTCTCTCCATAGGCCGTCATGTATGAAAAATACTTTCTGTGGCCCTGTAAAAAACTATAAGTCCTTTACACACCAAAATCAATGTCGGTCGTGCGACTGTAGTCTACAATATATATACTAAATTTAAGCTCAATCGAATGCACCGTTACCCTATTAAAAGATGCAATGGAAATGTGTCGACGCGAATCTGGTCACAAATTATGGCGACAGAAAATACCGGCGTGAAATAAATAGCACTTCAGTGCCAAAAAAAATCTGCATTAAAACACCCCAAAGACTTAAATTACCTACTCTTTAACAAATATTCAAAAATTTAAATTAATCTTATAATTTTGCATATAGTATTATTTCTGCGTATTTTTACATTATGATTTTGGCTGCAATATAAGTTATATAATTTGCTTCCCTTTTTTTTTTTTTTTTTTTTTTTTTTTTTTTAACCGTATTTATATTATTATTATTTGGGTGGTGGAGGGAAATGTAATAGTTTTCCTAATACGAGTAAAAATCTGCAAAAATCTAAAATCGGCATAAGGTCTGAAATCAAGGTGTCCCGATTTTGGGTCTTCAACTGTGTATGTAAATAATTTAGAGATTTTTAAAATCCATTATTAAATAATAGTATTATTAATAAGTATATAAAAAAACACTTACTCAGGATCAGGGTATAATCCCAAGGGACTTGGTGGAAGATCGTGGATTAGATTAACTATCGCAGCAACAACTGAGAAACCTACAGCAAGAATTACACCGATAACAGCTCCAAGTTTGGGCCACCTACAGTTAAAAAAAAGATCAGAATTCATATTGTCAATAGTTCGAGAGTCAGATAAAAGAATATCTGTAAAGGTAATCGGAAAGGAGTATCACACTAGAGTAATTACAAACAACTAATCCATTTGGCTGAAATGTATGATAGTTTTCACTCGTTACCTTGACAAAGACCGCCAATTCTTTCCTCTCGAATCGGCGGTTGCTCTGAATTTGACTAATTAGAGCGTTTTTTCTGCAGTACTTGGCTGCATTGCGCGACAAAATAATAGCGTGCAAACTGAATGTTGTATTGGAAATGAGTATGGATCGACGATAAAGGAATATCTATGAAGGTAATCTGATAGGGGTATCACACAAGAGTAATTACAAACAACTAATTAATTTGGCTGAAATTTATGATAGTTTTCACTCGTTACCTTGACAAAGACCGCCAATTCTTTCCTCTCGAATCGGCAGTAGCTCTGAATTTGACGAATTAGAGCGTTTCTTCTGCAGTTCTTGACTGCATTCAGCTACAAAATAATACTGTGCAAACTGAGTGTTGAATTGGAAATGAGTGAATCGACGAAATGATTACAATAACATGTATTGTTTTTGATCGTAGACGTACATATATCAATGTGGTTTATATCATTTGCTGAATGGGGCCGAGTAGAATAAATCAAAAAATGCCAAATCGTCGATACCAACACGTGATAACGATTTGCCGTCCGAGAAAGATTATTTACTACTAGCGGCTACCCGCGACTTCGTCCGCGTCGGCTTTAGAATTAGGTCCCGAGAGAAACGAAGCATGTGTGAACAAAAGAAACTGCATTTAAATATTATTTGCTTTTTACTTATTTTAAATGAAGTATAATGCATGGTAGTATACTTCATTTAAAATAACAGAGTATGTAAAATTACTAAATTTATATTTTTTTCAGGCATTTGGCGAATAGAGACAGTTACGACAGTATTTGCGAACTGTTTTGAGTGTTCTTGTAAAAGAAATATTTATGCTATATGCATGAATTTTAGCCTATGTTAATCAGGAATAGTGCAGCTTTCTATTAGCGAAAACGTTTTAGAATCGGTTCTATAGTTACAGAGATACCCATAGAGCGTAATGTATTAGAATTATTTTGAGTGTTCCTGTAAAGGAACTATTTGCGCTACATGCATTAATTTTAGCCTATAATACTCAAGAATAGTGTAGCTTACTATCAGTGAAAAAAGTTTTGGAATCGGTTCAGTACTTACAGAGATACACATAGAGCGTAATGTAATTCTTATGAGTATCCCTGTAAAAGAACTATTTGTGATATATGCATGAAAGGTAGCCTATAACACTCAGGGTCCCCCCAGTGTCTAAGAGGGTCTGCTCTCAAACCTGGAAGGCGGGAGATGCCAGGTTCAAACACCGGTCGCGCCTGTCGACCTAGCCGCTCGCAGTTTTTCAAAAACCTCGCGAAAATACGGGCTAGGATCCCTTAGAAAGTTCCCCACAGAGGAATAACCCATATAGGCCTAGGACCCTAGTGCAGTCAATCGGTCTTAATCCCCAAACAAACAAACAATAATACTCAGGAATAGTGTAACTAAGTTTTAAATTCGGTTTAGTAGCTATAATTCCATAGAGCGCAATACATTAGAATTATTTTGAAAGTTTTTGTAAAAGAATTATTTATGCTATATGCTTGAAAGGTTGCCTGAATGTTAATCCAGGGCATAAGCTATCTTCATTACGAATTTTTCCAAATCCGTTCAGCAATTTGTGTGTGATTCAGTCAAAAACATCTAAACACACAAACGTACACATTTTTTAATGACTATGTCATTTTATCTCTCAATACCCTTATTGAAAAATGTGTCCCAAAAATGCGACATAATAAAGCGACATAAAAAAGCGACATAATTTTACATGTATTTAAATACTATTAGTTCACAACAGCTTTAATATCGAGATTAAAGCAATCTTTAGTCTCGATATTGTTACACTATTTCGTAAGCTGTAGAATATGCTCCACATGTATTTTTTACATATATTCAAATATTATTAGTTCACAACAGCTTTAATCTATTGTTACAATATTTCGTAAGCTGTAGAATATGCACCACATGTATTTTTCTATAAATAGGTTACACTCATAAAAATTTCAACATAGGGTTACCAGGCGAAATACGCGAAAGATGAGCGATAAAATGCCAAGTTAATTAATATAGTTTTAATATGGCAATAATAAAACTAAAAAATTAGGGGGGTTCAGGGGATCTCCCCCTGACGAGGCTCGAACAGCCGAGTTTTTATATTATTGGTAGGATTTGGAAATTTATGAAGTTTAAGAAACACATTTGGACTTTTCTTTCTAATGCTTTTTAATTTGGCGTAAAATCAACATAATTTCCATACCATTTCATGTTTTTCAAATGCATGTTTATCTGAAAATAGAATTTCAGCTTTATTTCAAAAGCATAAATCATTTTGTGCGGGCGATAAAACGGTTTTTAATTAATAATTAGAAAAGTATTTAAAATTTCAACATTCTGAGCCTCAGGTGCACAGTCATGGGCTTCTATGCTCAAATTTTCAAAGCTCTGCTTTCTGTAGATTTGTCTGGAGAACATTCATTTTTATTATTATTGATAGATAGATTTGGCATAAAACTGGCATAATTTCCGTGGAATTTAATGTTTTTCAGATGCACGCACGCGCTTCTTTATTGAAGCAATAGCATTCTTGTTAGCTCAAAACATGAATCATTTGATTGATACGGGCGAAACTCGCCAAGCATGGCAACGTAAAAACGGTTTTTAATTAATAATTAAAAAAGTAATTAAAAATCTAAAATTCTAATTAGCCTATAACCAACTCCAGGGTCCCCTCTATATCTAAACCAAAATGCATCCTAATCGATTCAGCGGTTTAGGCGTGAAAGCGTCATGAACAAACAACAAACAAACAAACAAACAAACTCACTTTCGCATTTATAATATTAGTTAGGATTACAACTTTAAACAGCTAGCTGACTGGTGAAATGTACTTGTAGAAAATCCTTAAAACCCATCCGATTCTTCATATAATAAATCAGCCGGAAAAGTGTTGGGAAAAAAATGGTTTTTACTATGAATGTTAGAACAAAGAAAATATCAAGAGGTGATCATCGAAGTACAGCGGCCGTTTTAATGTTGGAGTACCACATGCTGATATTGGTTTTTACATTTTTATTTTGTTTATTCTCTTTATTACTTGATGTAATTGGTAATGAGACTGACCAATATTGACTTTTCGAAAGGAATTTCATCGGAAAGTTCTCGACAGTTAGTCGATTGCAAGCCGGTAGTTCATAGTATGAGTACGTTTTCCAATTTTTCCCTG